>JABJVR010016494.1:14888-41334 GCA_025773905.1 Chitala chitala | reverse complement strand
GAACATCATGTGGGATATCACCGTGAACAACATGAGGGATATCACCGTGAACATCATGAGGGATATCACCGTGAACATCATGAGGGATATCACCGTGAACAACATGTGGGATATCACCGTGAACATCATGAGGGATATCATTGTGAACATCATGAGGGATATCACCGTGAAAATCATGAGAGATATCACCGTGAACATAAAAGTAGCATCACAACTGGCACATTGACCTGGTTTTAGCTGTTTAGTCTGAATAGAAAACACAGCATGACTTGGACAGATAAGTCAGAAAGAAAAGGGAGTTTTGGAAAGTATCTGCAAATTTAGCAGGTATACCTCTCTCTGTATTTGAATGAATAAATATATAGTTTATCTAATGAAATGTCAGCTTAATGCAAATCATGCAAACTCCATGTTGAAACACTATCGTACAGTGGGGTTGCTGTTTTTGCCAGAGCGGTCAGTGATAGTGCTGTTCAATTGATTTATTTTCTGGTGATTTTATGTTGTTTTTCTTTATTAAAACTTGCAACAGAGTTTGTATTTAACTAGTAAGACTACAACTGACACAATGGAGAGGTACAGACACCTTTAACTGAAAAAATACCCAGAGCCTCAAAAACAATAAAAGTGATTTTTGACATATCTACAAATTTAGCAGGCATGCAACTAATCAACACAGATCTGTTTCATCATATACAACTAAAACTACAAACTTGAGCAATTCTCCCAAGCCATCATACACAAGGTCACTCTGTTTTTACGTGTTTAATGTACATGCCCCAAGTTAAGCAGGTCCTTTTTCTGAGCAGTACTTGCTAAATGCAGACACGACTGGGACCGAGCCGGCGTGTTTCAGCCCTAGCTCAGCCCTGCAATTTTTTAAAATACAAACGTGACATAAAAGGCCTGAACAGGCCAAAACTGTGCACGTGCACAATTAAGAAATGCATTTAAAGCGTGAGGCTTCAAACAAGATAAAAGAGATCGCTAACTCAAGCAACAATGATGACCTACAGTTCTGGCCCTCAATTTGGCATTGCAACCACCATAGAACAAGTGTTCCAAGCCCAAAGGCATTAAGCTGGAGATCCAGATCCAGTCCAAACCAAAGGAGACCTCTGTTGGGGTGCATACTGCTGCCCTGAAGGCAATTCCTCTGCCAAGAGCCAGAGACAATGATAGCACCATAACTTTCAAAAGACATCTTGTCCTTTTTGTTTGCTGTTTTCATAGTTTTTACCTTAACTGAAGTACTTGCCCCCAAGTCACTTACAAATGTACATATTTTGGACATTTGCTGGAACAGCCGAGGTGCAGGAACTCCTGGCACACCCTCATCTTTTTAGCCCCTCATCTATAATCTCTGCAAAATCCTGGAGTTTGTTCACTTCAATCGCTAAAAGTTTTTTCAGCAATATTTTAAATCCAAGTGTTAAATTTATTGTATGCATTTGATACTATTGATACTAGATTTTTAAATGAGACACTGGATTAATTTTTTAAGAAAATCTGGATTTGTCTTTAAACAGCAGACAAGCACTATCAGATGGTAAAATGTGTTTTAGGAGACGTCGCCCAACCCAAGGGTTTGACATGTAGCACAACCAGCTGTAAAGGGTTTGACATGTAGCACAACCAGCTGTAAAGGGTTTGACATGTAGCACAACCAGCTGTAAAGTCTACCGGGAAGGATGATTACATCACTATCTGAAGATTAGAGAGCTCACAATCAGTCAGTCCATCAATCAATCAGTCTTCTGCTTTGACTCCAGATACTGATTGCATCAGCTGACTCAGTAAGATCAATTTTACGTGTGCTCTCACACAATTCATAAACCACAAGCAATTTCACACGATACCACTACTTCCTAGCATAACTACCATGCTATGGCAAGGTCTGCTTGTTAGCAAAGACATTACCACGGATGTGACCAAAGTACTTCAACCAATGCATCAGGCCATTTGTCTTTGGGAGGAAACCAGAGAATCCAGAGAAAACCCACCAAGCACAGGGAGAACATACAAACTCTATGCACACAGCCCCAAGGCAGGAATCAAACCCCAGGCCTGGAGGTGCGAGGCAATGATGCAAATCACCACACCACTGAGCCGCCTCCATACCGAACAATATTTATTAAACTAAATCTGAATACAAACAATGCAAGTACAGGTGTTTACATTTTTGTTTTGTGCTCTTTGTATATGAAATTCTGTCAGTCTTTTTTCCAGTGTCATTATTTCTCCTTACCTACTGCTGTTTCAAAAAAATGCTTTCCCCTTTTTATAATGAAAACCAATCTGTAATTAACAGAGAAAAATTACCTTTCAAATGGAAATAAAATAATCTCTTGGGCTGACTTGACACAAAGATCATGTAGTTAAACACATTTTTGTTCCATTATAGATACAAAATGCCAGTGATGTCAAAGGCTAAGAGTGGACTTAAAGCAGCTCACGCTTGATGTTTGACCTTTCCTGACTCAAGTTAGAGAAGCTGTTCAGTGCTAATTGGAATTCTTAAATATTCTCCAGCACATCATCTTCCTTTTAGTCCTAATCTTTTAGCTCGCCAAAGGATTTGAGCAAATGCACACACCCAACAGAACCTTATTTGTAATAGATCCCATCCCATATATACCACATACACACGTCACCATGGCTGCTGTTGCTCTGCTGGGAAACCTTTGCTGAATTAATGAGGTGATTTTAAAAGCTTTCCTGTAATTTACACAAAAAAAAAACAATAGTTCTGCAGAAGTTAGTTCTTACTCCATCAACCCTCTAAAGAATGCATATGAGCAAACAATCTATATAAAGTGCACAATGTGCCAGCTCAAAATAAATAAAATTAAATGCATTGCCCTCCATTTCCCAGTTTTAATTATCGTGCGTCACTCATCTCGGCGCACATAGGCGGCTCTGGCCTTGGAGTGGATCAGGTGCCGGTTTCCGGCTAATCGGGTCAGGCAAGCAAGAACACATGACAGGGAGCTGAAAACGTGCTGCGTGTTCGCTGTCGAAGAGAGCTTTATTAAACTGCAATTGGTCTTATTCTTCTGGGCTCCACTCCTCCAAACAGCTCCGTGAACTGATTCACTTTTAATTATTTTTATTTATCTGGCTTTCACACTGGGAGGTATTTTGCAATGAAAATACTTGTGGAAGCAACTTTGCGGCGTCTAAAGTTTTAATTATAGATGTGTTTGTGAGACACAAAATAACAAACAACCAAACAAACACGAACGGCTCCTCCTTAACAATAACTGTAGTGATTTTACAAAGTTCAGATTTTTTTTTAGTTTTTGCCAAACTAGGGTAATTACTGGCATCTTATAATTGGGTTGAGAGCTGCATATTGAGTGATGTAATTGGGGCGGTAAATCTTGAGTTTTGGAGGAAACCTCTGCAGTCTGGAAGTTTTCAGAAAAATGAACATATGATATAGTAGCATGGCTTTCTACAGTGCTCGACTCTGAGTGCTACACCATTGTTGTGTGTTCATGGAGTTTTGATTGATCTTGGTATGTAAGACTCTAAAAGATGCTACAGAGCCCTAGAGACACATACTTCCAGACTCAGAAACAGCTTTTATCTCACGGCCATCAGGGAACTGAACTTGCCCCCCGCAGTCCGCACGCCAACACTCTTAACTCAAGTGCAATTACATATTCTAGTGCAATATCTACATACGTCACTTTAATCTGTTTCTATATCTAACTTATTCATTTGCAGCCTTTTATGTGCCTATGTTTGTGTGAACAGTCGAGTAGAGTGAATGATATACAATTTTTTTGTTTTTAATGAGAGACAATAACATTTTGTTCTATGTTAACATGCAGTGACAATAAAGGCATTCTATTCTATTAAAATTTTTATACACTGTCAGAATAGCAGCTCCTGAAGACATTCGTTTATTGACATTGGTCTTTACTTAAACTGAAATTCTGATGCTAAATTGTATTTTGTGGTGTTCTATATTGTATATTTTTTCCAATGAGATCTTCAAATAGTCATCAACATTTTAGACATCCTTCTGAACATGCCATGTCTTCTACAAATGGGCAGTATCATTTCCTGGGAAGATACCTACTTGGAGTTCTGTTTGGAAATAAAACATTTTACATTGTTTTGTAATGACACATTTGAGAGTGGTTCTTTGTTTTGTAAAAATGCTTAAGGGAACAATTAGATTTTTGTGTGAATACAGCTCATATAAAGTACATTTGCATTTTAGCATAGGTACAGATTTTCATGACCTCAAGAAGACAATGTCTGCCACTGTTCCCCACCACTCACCATATATGATCACCCCTAGTGTACTGCATATCATTCTGCAGGTGTCCTATAATTAACCACTTCAGTATTTTGTCTTCCAAGAACAACATGGTGATGATCAGCTGCTGTTCTGACCTGGTGTAGAATGGACACTACAGCGACACTCATTAAGTGTCAAAAACCAATAAGATGTAAGATGATCTGGAAACCAGAGGAAAACTCACAGTCATACTGTTTCCTTAATGGCAGAAGGATCCTCTCAGCCAACAGAAAAGGCGGCATTTTCACAGACACCAAGAAATATGTAGTGCTGTTGCAGGATGGCATACATAGCAGGAGAGTTGAAGTGACACATTGTTAAGAGCTAACGATCAGAACCAGAGAAGTACTGACCACAGAGGCAATGAAAAGGTTACAGGAGTACTCCCAAACAGACACAGCAGGCTAGCAGTCACATGGATAAGGCTAACAAAGGGACTATGGTACATCCAAGGACAAACAATTCAATATTTTTATCTTTGTAATTAGTGTTGTGTTATTTTTACATATGAGGCATTGATTGGAGTCTGAGTAGGTTTCGTGACCCACAAGTACTTTTATTTATATTTTTTAATTGAAGCAGCTCTGCAATAAATAAATAACATTTGCAATAAAGTAGGAAGAGTACAAGTTGTTGAGAATTTAAATACTTGTGGGTGCCAGCTAATTTGCACAGTACTGTGAGTTTATGGCATTTATAATAATATGATGCCTAATTATATTCAAATAAATTAATGAGTCCAAGGGTATTTTTTACCTACACATATAAAATGAGGATGTACCAGTAGGATCAGTGCAGTTTTCATTATACAGTAGGACCCCCGTATCCACGGGTATTACGTTCCAAGCTCTCCTGTTGGCTGAAACCGGGGATAAGAGCAGGCGCCTTCTAATAACTTTTGTTACGTCCCACATTGTATTTGCTTTTTGTCTGTGCGTCTCTTTGAACTCTCGCGGGACAGACTCTGAGTTGAAGAACACCCACTGGTCTTTAGAAACATCAGTCACTAGACTGAATACCCAATGAGGAGCCAAGACATCTTCAGGAAGTCTCCGGTTTGGGAATTTAAAATAGCACAAAAGCGACTTCCTGGGAGACGCGCATAGTTGGGTTGTAATTACTCACTTGTAAATACATTGTTATCAGTTTTCCTTCAACCAAAATAGTGATAACTTTCTTCGTAGTTCACTGAATTGTATCATTTTGTTTTCAAGATGATCTAGTTGCTGGTTTTATTCAAGTTGCTTGTTTTAATATTCGTAATCTTGCGCACTTTTTGCTATAGGACAGCAGTTACTGTTAGCTGGATTCCCACATACTCTCGAGCTTGTTTTAATGTGCATTGTGCTGCTACTTATTTGTAAGTCATTTTAGACAAATGTGTCTGGTAAATGAATAAATGTAACCATAACATTCGTCCTCATTATTATCTAGTCCATGCTACAGTTTCCCAAAAGCACTCTGCGTAGCCGCCATCATCTTCCGCCATTAGCAGAACAAAGGGGGGATGAATGAGTACCGGTGTGACTCGGCGTGCCCTCTTCATCATGTTTACGCTTGTCTGGACAGTACGCACTTCACTGGCGCGAGGTTTAAAAGTTTTCAACTGCGTATTTTTGTAATTTTATATTTTTTATTTTCCCCCCTGCTGTTGAGGGACTTGTATCTATCATTCATTCATTCATTTTTTCCAACATCTTACGGAGCTCCAGGTAGCCGCCTTCCTATCTAAAGTAGTAACAAAGGAGAGTACAATAAATATACAGTATCTCATAAATATTCGAAAACTTTGTTTACACATTTACGCATTTGTAAAATGCGTGGCATTAGCGGATTGTTAAAGCGGTAGGATAGAATGGAATAAAAATGGGTGGGAATAACGTTTCACCCTTTTGTTAAATGATCTCTTCATAGACCTGGGAGATGCTAACAGCCGTAGCACTCAGTCTCTGTGTGCGTACATTTGTCTACCAAACCCCAATTAAAAGCACTGAGTCCGGTGTTTCTTTAATGTGACAGCTGCTCCCATATACAGTACGGTGTCTAAAACTACATACTGACAATGAAAATACTACTGGTTCATCATCATAGCACTAAATGATTTGGTTACACAAATTTTAGGTTTTTTTTGGTAATCAAAGGATGGCTCGCTGTGATTTACTGTATATTTACTGTTGTTTTGAAAACTATTCTTGTGTCTTGTGGTTAATTGACAGATGGCCAGTGATTAACAAGACACAAGACATAAGTTTTATTGTATGAAAGATAACCAACCATGTGGTCCCTGTGGTCATGTGAAGTATCAGTTGGTGATAAATTACACGTAATTACAGGGATTATGTTTAGCTGTGTAGTTGCATGGTCTCCAGACCTTCAAACTTTGATTTATATTACCATGTTTAGTATTGTATTTATTATTATTATTATTATTATTATTATTATTAGTGGGAGATCTAGAATGTTTAAAAATGGGGTGCCACAAAGGGGCCATATTTAACATAGAATGGTCAAGTAGACCATATGTTTTACACTGATATGTAATTCTTTTCTTAAGCCACTAGCGACTGACAGGAGGGGTCCACTAAAAGGGCCAATCAGATTTCTGCTGGGGCTGGGTTTGTCCATGCTGGTGATCAGAGCCGGCCCTGACCAATGTGGTGCCCTAGGTAAGATTTAGCTGGTGACTCTTACGTTCCAACCAGTTCCACCACCAATACAGTGGCACCCCTAGCACTTGCTTATACGGCTTTTGCCCAGGACTGGCTCTGATGGTGGTTATATTATTATTAAATTCTTAAATTTATTTAACAGTTTATTTTGAAAAATCCTTAACAGCAAATATTTTGCCTCGTTTCCTCTTTCTTAATTATGAATCTCAAAATCACACAACAGTGGTAAAGACAGTATCTCAGGTGTTTGTTTCCCTGACAAACAAGCCCTGGCACAAGCAGCAAAGTGTCTGTTTTATTTCCAGGCACGTTTCCAGAAGTCGTGTCTTTTTCTTACAAGAACAACAACAACAGCGGATGTGTTTACACAGCGAAACAGCGAAAACACACGCACCGCGCTCTTATCGCTAAACCAGATTATCCTCACATGAAAGCCTCTTTTCTTTGAGTCCTTCGTAGTTATAAGCTTTACAAGTTATAGCACCGAACTACGTGAAAGTGAGTAACAATATTGTTCAGGGAGGCCCTTCTTCACGAGTGGGCTCTGCAAAATCAAGTTCTAATTTGGGCTACCACACTTCACACGTATTATAATCTAAATTTTGCACATGATCTGAAAGAGGAGAAAGGTAAACAGTAAGGTAGGCGGCGTGCACCTTTGTCAGTTCCACTTGCTCTGTACTGTCAGTGTTTTTATCCATTTTCAAAGGGGGCCCGCTGACGCGTGTACTGTCTGATCTCACCATCCAGTTTGGAATGCAGTTCGCACAGCCTTCAAAGTGAAAGGAAAGACCTCCGTTGTTTGATCTCATACGTCAGCGTCAGTACATGGCAAGATAAGGGCCAGGTTACTGCGCAGAACCACGGGCTCGAGAAAACTCGAGCGAACTGACTGGTGAGAGGAAGCTGACCCCTGCCATGTGAGCGGGTACCTTGCCCGTGCTGTGAAGTGCTAATTTCGTCTGTATTAATGTTTATCCAGCACCAGCAGAAAAGCTCAGCCAAACCCACATCTTTCTTTTTCATGGCTTATTTGTGGTTTATGTTCATCCGTTTCCAGAAACCTGTGTTCCCCACTGACTTTCCAAAGGCCAAACACTTCTTCCATAACCATCAGCTAGAATTATGTAAGTGAGACCTGCTGCTCAGGTTAAATTAAATGTTTATTGAAATGTTAAGACCTGTTGTGATGATATAATGGTAGAAGGTTCACCACTATGGCCCTAGCTACCACAAACACAGATGTGATGCCTTTACTCACTAATTGCCAGTCTTTGACAGGAGTCATAGATGGATTGGAGTCTACAGGAAATTTAGTTTCCAAGCTATCTGTGCTACCTGTCTTTGGACTTTGGAAAGCAGAGAGTAAGGGCATATGCATGCAGAGAACATCAAGTCATGGTACCATCACAGGTTTCAGAACCCAGATATACCATTATGGTGAGTTTTCCAGTTTTGCATGATTCTTGCGGCACAATAACATTTAAGTGTTGTATTGACCATATTACTGGATGCGAGCAGACACGGACATGAGCTACATGCATGTTTTGAGTGTCAACAAAAACGTTTTAAAGATGAAACTCTGCCAGCAGAAGCACAAGGCTGGCGGGCCTAAGTGCTCTTGACAGACACATGAGGTGTGCCTTCCTAACAATGAATAAATAAAAGACCCTGACTTCTGTGCTTCCAATTTCTTGCATTTATATCAAAATGCATTAAATGCTTCTGGTAACTTCAAACTGAATCTCTTCTTTTTTAAGAAGTCTACCATCATGCCCGCCTATAAGACTAGGGGCTACAATTTTCCCAGCTGAAGCAGAATGATCAAAGGCAGAGTGTGAAGTTATAACTCTAGTGAAAAGAAACACATCCAGTCAATGGTTATTATTATTAACCCAATGAAGTGATACTTTTGATATAAAGACAAGAAGGTTTGCTGTCTGCAGTTAATTGGCTGAAAACTTCATGTGTAACAGTGAATTGGTTTTTCTAAATTCACATTTGGGTGTCTGTGTGACTGCATGTAACTTAAAAAACCCCACCCAGGTGGGTGATTATTCTCCATAATATGAAATACATGTCAGAACCACACATTTTTGTTTTTCTTTGCCACAAGCGATTCGTGCAGCAGGAAATCGATGTTTGGTAATGCTGAGCTGACGGACGACGAGCTAATACCTTGCCACCCGTCGTCCCCGGAGTCCACTGAACTTCGCCACTGGCACAGAACGACTGGGTACCTGTCATATGCGTGATGACAAGGGGGTTATTGGGATTTGTGAAGGGGCCCTGGGCATTCGATATGTTTCAGCGACCACTGCACACAAGAGATGAATTTCCCTTTCCTGCCATCGCATCTCCCAAAAGGTGTTTGTTGTGATGTACCTGCTCTCCATATGCCACTGTAACAGTAAGTCAATTATTTAAACGTGAAAAAACTGCAAAAATATTATTATTCTTTCTTATTGTGTTCAGCTTTACTCTTTGTGTGAATGGGTGTTTTTTTTGTTGGAGGTCAGTTGCCCTAACACTTTCCTGAAAGTGTAATGTTCACGTGAAAGGTATATACATACAGGTGAGACCCCAGAGGTATACTTACACACCGCTGAAGAGCTTCGGGGGTGACCCAGGCCAAAATAATAAAACTGGCTCAGTGAAAAACAAATCCCTGCTGACTTTCCCACAACAAAATAAACAGAACAGAAACTCCCAAACAGAAATACACATAGAAACAGTAAAAAATAAAAATAAATGACAGCCACTCCCTAAACTATTCTAATAAACACAAACACAATCTTTTTCAAGAGCTAGATGAATCTCAAAGTCAATATACAAGCATAGGGTCAAAAACCAAAGCAATTGAAACCTAGTTCAATGCACAGAATAACAGTAATCAAGCAACAAGCCAGGGGTCTGCTTCTGACAGCATCTTTTACAGAATGGGATCTTGATGCGGGAAATTAGAACTGTAGGGGACAGGTGAAGAAATGGCACTGGATTCAGGAATGAAGAGTAACAGAAGGAGATCTTGAGGAATGGTGCAAACAGAAAAAGCAGGAACAGCATCAAGGAAGGGAATGACAAACCTCAAGTGTGAAGCAGACACACACACACTCTCTACACTCACAATATAAACAACCCTAACATTATGTAAATTGTTGCAAATATATGCTACGGCTATTTCACAAATACCATCATGACTTTTGTTTGAAAACAATGTGTAGTATGTGGTTTGGCTAAAAATAAATTTAACAAATAAATTTGTTTGCTGAAGTTTCTACTTTGAAATAGCTGAAAATGAGCCTTATGTGTTTTGTGTTTTCTGTAAGAAAATTTGTTTCTTCCATTTGTAAAAATAGCTTGCAATTGTGAAGGACAGACTTCATATTGCCATTTACATTTATAGGCCTATAAATATTAACTTTCTATTTTGTATTTTGTTAAGTTGGCATGCCCAGGAGGGTTTGGGCATTCATTTGATCTTGGATCCCCCGAGGTTTTTTTTCTCCACACCCATGGAGTTCTTGGTTCCTCTCTTCCATTGTTACCCTGCTTTAACTTAATTATACCATCTCTAGTTAATGCCTTGTAATAACTGTAACCCATTCCTATAAAACACCTTGAGGCAACGTATTCCGAAAGGTGGTATATAAAAATAAATGGAATTGAACTGAAATTTGCTTAATTTTCTGTGTCAGGAAAGGCACGTCAAATCAAAGTGTCACTGTACCAGTGTCCTTTTCCAGAGTGGTAAGGCGTTGGTCATTGTGTGTTCACACCACATCTGTGCCCCGCTCCCTGTGATGGGTTACCATCCTGCCCAGAGTGTATGCTGGCACATGCCCCATGCTGCCCAGGCAGTCTGCAAGCCACCTGTGACTGTGGAAAAGGATAGGTGGTTGGAAAATGGGGGAAAATAGAGATAAGCCTGTATATCATTTAACCATAACAGCTGGGAACACCATAACTTTATACCTGTAACCTTATGATATTTTAATTGCTTTTTAGAAAGCTAAGACTGTCTCACTTCATTCATGCCCTGAATGCCAAGCCTACAAAAATGCAATTATAGACTAACAACTTGGGGCTGTAATTTAACTAAAGCCCAGCATACAGATGTAGTGTTATACACAGAATTGCCTTCATCAACTGGCAAAATGAAATTATTTTGAAATTGAAAAGTGCTGGATCACCTAGCCCAAGCCATACTCTGGTAATCTAAATTCTACAGAACCTGTTCCAAGACCATTGTCAGGTAAAGTACACTACACAGTGCTGTGGACCGTAATTATGATAATTTTTCATTTGCATGGGTAACAGGGGCAGCTCTGCTTGCCTTGTCCTCCCTCTCAAAATACCTGCAGCAGCCCCAACCTATTCCTAAGCAGCAGCCAGTACTTATCCAGACCATGGCAGCAATTTAATAGGGGCAGCTCTGCTTGGGGTCAAACCCATACAGCTACAGGCAACACAAAGTTACCAGGCAAGAGGACAAGCCCTCTGAGAGACGAACCAAGTACCCTGCTCAGGGAACTAGTCAAACTATTGACCTGACATCTGAAGGTTGCTATTGAAGCAGAATCAACTCCAACCTCCCTACCTACTGAACCATCATGGTACCATCTCAAGCATCCTGCAGATGTAACATGGGTGACCCAGCCTTAAACTCACAACCTGGCAGCCTATACAGAGTTACCAGACAAGATGATTAGCCTGCTGAACCAAAGAGCCCATTCCCTTGCTTGGGGGGCTAATCGTACTCTTGTCCTGACTTACCAGGGGATTTTCACCATGGCACTTTCACAGCAGCTGAAATTTGTCCAGCTTCCTGTATTTCATGTTTAAGGCTAGCTGTTATCATAGCAGCAATGTTGTGGTTGCCTTCATGTTTACCATCAGGTTACCATGCAGTTTTCCAATAGCTCAAGTGAGTGTCCCACAGACCACGCTCATGGCCCAGAGATGAATGATGGATCATTGTGGAGCTACCTGCTATTGGTGTAACAAAGCTCAATGTAGAGAACAGATATATACATATATCTGTACACACACACGCACGCACGCACGCACGCACACACATATTTTTGTGTTCTTAACCAGTGCATTTCAGTGTCAAGGCAAGCACATTTGGTACAGAGAGTGCACTATATTGGCGAATTTAAGGACATTAAGGGTCATGTTGAATCCCGTATAGACAACAAAAGCCACTGTAGACAAAATGGGATTTGCTTACAGCTCTTGCTTTGTAGAGGCCCTGAACAATCTGACTTCAAAGCCCCCCCCCAAAGCAGTTGACAGATCACACATTGCTCGATATTTACCCAGAATGCACTATTAGGTTGTAATTATGCGTTATGCAGATGCTGACAAATGTGAAAGAGATAAGGTGAGAATCCCTCAGCAGTCAGGACAAGAGTGCAATTAGTCCCCCAAAATGAGGTACTTGGGCCTTTAGCTCAACAGGCTAATTGTTTTATCTAATTACTCTGTTTAGGCTGTGAGGTCATAAGTGTGAGTGTGGCTCACCTTTGTAACACAAATACAATTTAATTAACATAAACATAATTTATATTTTGAGTTTTTTGAGAAATAAATACTGCACATCCATTGTAATATATATTTTACAGAACCATTAAATTAAAAAAAGGCTAAATGAAAGTAAATGTTGACAGATGTTTGTGATTAATCATGGCTTTATGAATTAGTTGTTATATTCATAGCCACATAAAAATGTAGAGTTCCAGTAATTGTAACGGCTAAATAATGACAATTAGTTAATGTTACATTGCACCAATTTTAAAAGTTCACTGCATCAATATAAAATCGATTGATTTATGGTCGTAGCCGTAGGTTTTCATTTATATATTTATCATGTATTGTACATTGACTTTGACTACATCACCTAATGATTTTAAATTCCAGAACTATCACAGTTATCTAAGGAGAATGGTAGGTCATCCTTTGTGCCCATTTCTTAATCATTTTCTTATTCAATTTGTAGTGGTTGACACTGTAACCAGCAAACCTTGTAGCACTTCCTACCATAACCCCCCCCCCAAAAAAAAAAAAATACAGCCCTGTCTGCAGTCCACGTGACATTTCTCTTTCCCCAAGTGTTTTTTTTTCTGAAAGCGCTTTGAGACACCTTGTTATGAAAGGCGCTATATGAAAAATTGAAAATGTAAATTAAACTGAAAATGTGTAGAAGCATTATGGAAAAGCTGATCTGTTGTTAGCCTGTGGTGGTTTCTAAGTTACACTTGAAATTTGAAAGCCAATTTTGAGAATATTAGTAAAATGAAAATATTAGTCTAAAAATGACAGTAACAAAGGGGTTTTGTGCCACGTCGTTCACTAACTTCTGACTGGTGCAAAAATCTTTATGCTACTTTATGCTTTCTATTGAACTGTGTTTAGAATTTTAACACATAAATGTTTGGAGCTGCAAAATATTGTAAGAAAGTCAACTGGTTCATACTGTAGCCCAAGAAAGCTGCAGGAACGCTGGTGTTTGTTCCTGTGGCCCTTTTATTTAATCACTGTTAATGAGCTTCACATCGAATGAGTTAAGTGTGATTCAAATCACATTACGCTAAACGCCAGCCCTACTGCAGGCCCATTCTACATTCAGTTCTGTCAAAACAAATTAGTTTTGTTCAAAGAATACATTTTGGAGTGGTTGTAAAACTATAGCATGAGCATTTGGTGGAACGAAATATGTTGTCAGTGTGTTGTTAAAAAAAAACTATAATTAAGATGAATAAGTAAAAGGAATTGATTGAAGGAGTACAAACAAATGACTCATTCATTAAGTAATGAAGAGATGAACAGATTAAATACCTAATTTAACAGAAAAAAAAATTAAGAAAAATATTGGCTTGTTTTTTTGGTTTATTGGGGCCATGACTTTACATGACCGACCAAAAAATTGTTGAAATACTGAGAAACACTCG
Organism: Chitala chitala; assembly: GCA_025773905.1. Taxonomy (NCBI): domain Eukaryota; kingdom Metazoa; phylum Chordata; class Actinopteri; order Osteoglossiformes; family Notopteridae; genus Chitala; species Chitala chitala. The sequence goes on along the minus strand of JABJVR010016494.1, from coordinate 27,397 downwards.
CTTTTGGTTTAAAATAATTTTTTACTTGCTTAATTAATTAATTAGTCATGTAATTGCAGGGACCTTTGCGAGCTGTGTTCTAACAAGACACAGGCTTACTCAACGTCAATAGAGCAGAGGAAATGTTGTGTTGTTGGGGGGGGTCTTTTTCTAATAGTCCTCAGACTGTGAGCACCATGTTGTGTGTGGGGGGGGGCTGCTGAAGTCCATAGACGATTAGCATGGAGGGGGTATGCTTCGCCCCCCCTTTTCTTCTTCACAGTGTGTTCTGAGGCACTGTTGTATAATGCTGAGCGAACACATGTAATGCACAGCTTTCTGTATCTCCATCCACCCACGCTGTCTGCAGCCATGCGAGACCTTGACGGCTTGGCCGCCTTCCTTTCAGGCGGCGGGGCCGCGGAACAACTTCTCACTCAAGCCGACGCACTGCAGCAGTTGTCTGCTGTTGCGTGGTTTTACCGCCGATTTCTCAGATGTTACTTAACCTGCTGCCCGACCGACGGCCTTCTGTGAAAAGCCACAATCTGAAAAAGTTTCTGGAGTGAAAGAGCAAGGAGAGACGTCTTAGCTCTCAACCCTCCACACGTCCGCACCGTGAGGCAGGGCGGGCGACGTCTCTTTAACCACACTCCCGTAGCTGTGAGCGGATGGCTTCTCCAGCGTCTGCGTGAAATGTAAAAGCTTCGCCTCGACAAGGTCGTGAAATGCTGACAGAAGTTAATTGCCACAGAAGATGCGTTTAAAAGCTCAGCTCCATTTAAATGCCATAACTTCATTTGCCAATCAGTCGGCACAATGGTCCGAATGGTGACACAAAATTAGGGGACAAGTATCTCACAAAATGAGTCGCCTCTGTTCGCCTGGCTTGTTATAGTATTGGGGAGAAATAATGGTGTCTGTACTAATACTGCTCTTAGGCTCGAGATAATATCCAAAGTCATGAATACTATTTTCTGGTTTCAATTTAGTGTCCAATTTGACTGCACCAGTTAACTCGGTGCGCACAGTCATTTCAGAATGTTTCTGCTGAAGTTGCCTGTTTTCACAGCTAACCTTAAGCTGTGTTTAGCTTTCCATTACACTGTCAGTCCTGATATTTCTTTTATTCCTTCACCACAGCTTCTACACTGGTGTCCGTCTCTCATTATCCCTTACTTATTGGCCAGTATCAAGCACTAATGCAGCAGGCGGGGTGTAAAGCACCATGTGTACAGGCAGCCAGGCTGTGCTCTAAAATGCCCTGAGAACACGTTTGACATTATGCAACACTCTTAAAAGGGATTAGCGGTTGATTCCGTCATGCATTTATTGCTAATTTATCTTCAGTGAGGCATTGCTGTCTTTCTAAAAGGTATGACAGTTTCTTCTGGAAACTGCCAGGAGATAAGAATTTGTGATTAATGGCACACAGCATGTTCTGAAAGCTGAAGCTTAATGTAGGAGAGAGTTGCTTATCCATAGTTTTTTTATGTCACTCCAAATGGTGGGTCTCTCCCAGAACAAAGGAAGACGTGCCAGAGAGAGCTCAAAGACTGAGTTTGTTATCTTCCAAACACATGCTCTAACACAACAGTGTAATTGTTCAGGGGTGCAATAAGCATTCAAAATCATTGCGTCCTCCAGCGTTTTTTAGAAGCTTGCAAAGTCCAAATTCCATTGTGGGCCATCAGCATCCAGCTCTGATATGTTGTACCAACAGTGGAATAATATACAAATGTGGTTATTAATGAACATGTCAGAGGGAACCCCTTTATGTCTGGCTGGGGGAGTGTATAAAGCATCCTTAAAGATTCTTGGTTTATGCCCCGCCCCCCATTCCATCTTCCTTTATCTAGTTTATAATGTCATAATGGCGGATCAGTAACCTTCCCCAGATGGCCAAGTGCAATTTCCTTCTAATAGTCTTTTTACATGTTGTCTGCCTAATACAAATTTAAAAGTTGGACAAGAAGTGATTATTATTGTACAAGGTCATATTACTTATGCAGCTGTGGTACAGTATGTAAGCTTCAAATAATATTACTTTTTTATTGTGATTAAAAATATTCAAAAAATTTTTTGTACATTATCGAGCTGTTTTTGCTTTGTGTGGTCTTCATTTTATTGATGCATCCTTGATGTAAAAAGCTGTGATGTACTTTAAAAGAATTGTTGAAAACAGCTACGTAACTTCCAATCAGCACTTATTTGCCCACAGATGTGAACATCACAAATGTGGGGGCGCCATGACAACCGTGAGAAACGCCATTGCACATGATGTGTCTTTTGTGTTTACCCTGGCTTCCACCTCATCAACGTAAGTGCCTTAGGTGCAGCTGTCAATCACAGGCAAGGATGGTGTGTGCGTGTGTGTGTGTGTGTGTGTGTGTGTGTTGGGGGGGTGGTAATCCCCTCCCTACCTAATATTGCTCTTGCTTTCCTTTAGTCCTTGCTCCTGGCTTAGAGGTTTCACAATGGCGTGATGCTTGCTGTGTGGTGTTGGGGGGGGGGGGCATTAAAGCTTTAACAGAATCTTTTCTTTGCATCGCTTGTTGTGCATAACCTTCAGTTTACAGTTAATACACACAACTGAATTGCATACAAATAAACTGCTCTTTTTTCAGCATCAGTAGCTCTGCAAACACAGGCTGTAGGCAGATTCTGTCTTAGAGCAGCTATGCTCTTTCCTACATGTGACTCATGTCTTATCAACAAACATTTCCACTTATGGAGCACCTCACTTTCTCACAGACCCGTTGTGAAGCCAGTTTGACACTGTAAAGGTCATGGTGACGCAGAGAAATGGAAAAGCACCCCAAATTACCAAATTTCCTTGTCTTAACAGTATCCAGTCACCTTTACTGCATGATTACAGTCATCGAGGGAAAGGCAGCAGTGATAGTCTTTTCCCTTATTTGGCGTTAATGACAGACTTTGTGCCCTGAAATTAGGTTGCCTGAATGGGCGCGTGGGTCGCCCTGTGCGTGTATCACGAGTGTTCGTGTAGGAGAATGTGTAGTGTTTACCAGCAGGTCCCTGGCCCGAGTGCTGGATTTCTTTTCTTTTTAGTTCAAAACATTTAACTAGTTATCCAACTAGCTTCGTCAGTCTGATGAGAGTTGGTTAGGGCATCCAAAAATCTGTACTGTAGGGTGGTTTGCTCTAGGCTAGATGGCTGGACAATACCAGTAGTCTTAAATTTTATGGGGATGACTGAAGGGGCAACTTGAAAGATGGGAGAGAGAGCATGCCTGAGGCTTCCACCTCTGTTAAGGGAAGGATTTTCCACTGTTGCTTAAACGGGTTCTCTCACACCCCTCTCAAGCCATCTATCTTCACTGTCCAAAATGTATATGTAATTCTCCACAAATGTCTGTCATTTGTCCTCTGCTGTTCCAACCATGCCTAGGAAGTTATAGACCACTTCACATGTCCACCAGAGAGGCTAAACATAGCAACCATTGTTTTGGTATAAGGTATTGTCCAGCTAAGAACCTTATAGAAAACCACCTGATCTGGATGACCAAGTGTCTTTGCCGACATCCTAGGAAACACCTTTGCGGCTTCTGTATACAGGCAGTATGGATTTCAAATGTCCACAACACTGTTTTCCATAAAAGCTTACTTCCTCGTTTTGGGGTTGCGCTCTTACAGCCCATCGTCCAGCCCACACACACTGCCCCAGTGGGCATGTGCGGCCCCGCCCACACACACTGCCCCAGTGGGCATGTGCGGCCCCGCCCACACACACTGTCAAGCAAGGCACCAGCTGGCCGCGGGTCCCACGCGTCAGCGGCACTGGTCATCAGGCTCTTGATCCGCAAGCTGTCGTGAGCAGGTCGGCCAGCGGGTTCCATCTGAGGCTAGGCCGCCGCCTCTGTCCCGCCATGTCCCTTAACGGGCCGCGAGCGATGTTTCTTGGCTTAGCGGCGAATCCCTCCGGCTCCCCAAGGCACCCAGACAGAACTGCTCTCAAATCTGCTGGCTGACCTCCCAGTATATCAATCTCCAGCACCATCTGCATGGCTCGAAGCAGAGTCCCAAAGCTCCGCTCAGATACTGCCCATGATTCTTTGTGCACAGTGCTGGCAGCATGCCCAAGTGCAGTGCCAAGCCATGGGCAGAACAGTAGGGCACGTTCATTTGGGCTTGTGTCATATTCAAGGTCATGGAATCTCACAGAGCCATTAGTTTGTGAATCTTATTTTGTTTTTAATTTCCTGTTAATCTGTAATGTAGTTACACGCAGAGATAAGCGTTGCTGTTTGCTGTTGCTACATGGCAGCGGGGAAAAAAAAAATCTGTCCTCTTATTTTACGGTTGGAATAAAAGGAGATTTAAACTGAGATATAAAATACCAGACACTAAGAAACAAACAGCACATAAATTGAGTGGTAATATGCATTCTTTAGTCATTTAAGCAATGATAAGCAGTAACATAATTTTTTAAATGCATAATTTACACACAAGCTTAACATATTTATGTCAGACAAAATTAACACTAATTTCTTAGTTACTTTTGCCCTTTGTGCTTATAAAATTCAGTTTTTTATCCCTGACAAACTAAGCTTGGCACTGTCTCACACTGACCTACTGAACACTGATCAGGCTGATCAGCTGAACACTACAGATTGACCTGCTGAACACTGCAGGCAACCTGCTAAGTAAAGCAGGCTGACCTGCTGCTGCTGAACACCACAGACAACCCACAAAATACCACAAGATGACCTGCTGAACACCACAGGGTGCTCTGCTGAACACCACAGGCAGCATGTTGAACATCACAGGCAACCTGCTGAACAGCGACACCTGGGTGATGGTAAAGGCTGATTAAAAAAAAAAAAAAACCTTTGTTCCCCTTCCCAGGATGTCGCTGAAGGCAAAGTCATGCTTTTTGTCAGACTGAAAATGTGCTCCCAACATGCTGCTACTTTAAAGAAACATTTTGCTACGATTGTTCATCTGTCAGCTCTTGACAGTTAGAATACATTTAGTTGTTTACTTTTATATAGTGCCATACCCAGCATGTTTATCTTAAAGTTCTGAACAATGACTTAACAAGATAATGCTGCATGTAAGTACTTTTCCCCTGTCCATGAAACTTAACAGCGTAGAGGATATAAACTCCTGCTGTTTGTAAAGTACACAAAAAACGTTTACAGCAAGTTTACAGTAAAATGAAGCAGTCTAACAGCTTTTGCCCAAACACATCAAAGTAGAATCCAAAACCCAAAGGGATAAGGCTGCCGGAAGCTCTCACTGATCTGCAGTGTTACTCCTGTTTACGTCACTACCACGAAAATTGTTCAAACTGAAAAAATGAAAAGGCAACTAAATGTAAATTAGTTGGTAAAATATAATGAAAATATTTTGTCATTAATGTCAACTAATAAAAACTAGAAATGTAATAAATTGAAAATACATTGAGTATGTCTTTCTCTTTACAAAATACAGGTGGCAGTGAAGGTGTAGTAGCCAATCACTGACACTGTGGCCCGGCTGTTCAGTGTAGCTGCACTTTAATTGGCCGAGGGTATTTCTGCACTGCACGAACTGATCCCTTCATGTGCTGCTCATTGGTTAATACAAAAATGGTATGTAATCAAGTGGACTTTGGCAACTCATTACAGTGGCATCATGACAACGAGCCTGTGGCAATGGCTTAACTTTCTAACTATGCCAGCCCGTTGTGTTTGCACAATTTTTTTTAATCACTTTAATTACACAAGAACACAACATAAAGCAATTAGAACATTGTCTACCATTAAGTGTAGTAGCATGTCCATCTCCCTCAGGGTGGAGACAAGAATTTGATTAGCTCCCTGAGCAGGTTACTCAGCAAGCTGTTCCTCCTGTTTGGTGTTCTGGTTGGGGAGTAATGACCTGGATTGGACCCCCCCTGGCCTGGCTCCCTCAGTCCCTTTATAGTTCAAAACAGTAGAAATGCAGTATACAGGCAGGATTCTACCTGTGAGGAGCTTTGTTCTAACAACCACACTGTAAATCAGACTGTGATTAATTTGGCCTTTTTATGTAGCACTGCTCTATACTGTAGTTAAATGTAAATGTACAGTGTGTAAGTCACAGATAGGAGTCATGGGAGTGAGACAGAATCTTTGTTAGCTACGGCTACAGTAGTCAACACAGCTGTACTATGGACACAAAGAGAGACTTACAGTGGATGCTGTTAAATTTTCCTCACAGCAGTATTGTTGTGTGTGTGTGTGTGTGTGTGTGTGCGCGCGTGTGTATAAGTACAGATATGAGTACTGTAGCGCGGCACTGTTGGCACCTAGTGGATAAAATGCCAGTAGTGCCCGAGTCGGGGGCGCAGAGGTGGTCTCCTGTTCTCCCGAGCACGTCAGCCTGCAGGGTCCCAGGCTCCGCAGTACGATTCGACGTGCCAGATTACGCTCAGACAGTATTGCCTTCAAACACAGGTGCACTTAGGCAGGCTGGAATCTGGAAAGACAATTCTGTAAATTACACATGTTAGCAGCAATTCCTTGGATGGATCCAGTACAGAACTTCCCTGGCAAATTCTGAAGCAGGCCTTCTCAGCATAACTATCAAGGCCATAAACATACAAAGCAGTAAAGCTAGAGATTTGGTTGTTACTGTCGACTTCTTTCACGTCTGTTATTATAAGATCTGCTAGGTAATGTACCATGTACTGTATTATAGTAATCTGTGTAATGCTGTGCTTTCAGACTTTTGTTTATTGTAAAAATGCCTCAGAGCAATTTTTGTTCCTTGTTTTATGCATCATATGTAGCATTTTTGTGATGGAGTTCACCTCTGATGTGCTAATTAATCTCAGCTAAAACTGTCAACATGCGTCTTGTTTTTTGCACATTCATGTCTAATTGGGTGAGTTAATGAATGATTTTATATTCCAATCCAGCACTTGTATTTAATAACCCTTTAAAGTGTGATATGCGCGTTTAGTCTTCACATGCTGGGGTAATTTTAGAGAAGCCATTACAACACTTCAGGGAACTGTCATGCTTGACAGGAGTAAATAATCGTGTTTTGATATTTAACGAGTGCTATCTGTTTCCTTCTTTACTGATGCTTCACAAATTCAGACTGTATATTGTATAATCCAAATAACAATAATATTACTCCAACTTAATGCATTTCATTTTTTAAAGCTTTAACAAAGGCTGAAAATGTATAAAAATGTATATGCAAACATAAACGAACTGGCCTGTCATGTTTTGACTTTTCTCATCCAGCTATAAAGACCATGAACAAATTTAACGGGTAACTTACCATCACTATGGCATGATATAAATCATTTTTGAAAATAAATATTGTAAATATTATACACATATGTACACACACAGCAACAATAACAATGTAATTAATAATTTTCAGTAATAATACTTTCAATGTGTCATGGATCTGTTCCAGCAGTGGGATCATAGTGGATCTTCCTAGACTGAATCCAACAGAAAAACTCTGTGGGGAGATCCTCATAGCATGCTTATGACTATAGGTCTTTTATTTGTGGATCATGTTCCTCTTAATCTTTTGCCTGTGGATCTTCTGCCTGTGGCTCACATGTCTGTGGATCATGTACCTGTCAATCTTGTACCTCTGAGTCTTGTGCCTGTGGCTTGTGTACCTGTGAGTCTTGTGCCTGTGACTCATGTACCTGTCAATCTTGTACCTGTGGATCATGTACCTATCAATCTTGTACCTCTGGATCATGTACCTGTCGATCTTGTACCTCTGAGTCTTGTGCCTGTGGCTTGTGTACTTGTGAGTCTTGTGCCTGTGACTCATGTACCTGTGAGTCTTGTGCCTGTGACTCATGTACCTGTGAGTCTTGTGCCTGTGGATCTTGTACCTGTGCATTTTTTGCTTGTGTCTAGACAGACATAGTGTTGTCTCTAAATTATATGTGTGTGTGTGTGTGTGTGTGTGTGTGTGTGTTTGTGTCTGCATGTGTGCATGCATAGGTAAGTTTTTGATATAAATTCCAGGCTTAAAGTCATAATTCATTGGTGAACATGTTACAAGCTGATTTTGTTGTAACTGATATACTCCCTTATGTAATTACACTCATAAACCTATACAGTACTGTATAAACTCAGGTATTGTATTGTATCCGCATGAGAATACTGTAAAGTGACCATACAGGAATACCTGCAGTAGCCTATATGGTGTACTCAAAGACATTACATCCAACTGCATTTTGTTATTGGAAATTGTAAGCATGAGTAATCATAGATGGCACACAGCATATTGTTGCAGACAACCTGCAGTTTAGAATCCTTGTGCAAGTGTAGATAAGCTCATATCTTTAAATCTATAAATACCAAATTAGTTTTGATATGGCAAAAAGCTAAAAAATGAAATTTGCACAGAAAACTCGGGTGTGCTTATCTTTTTACAAGGAGAGCGTTGTTTGTCTTGTTCCTGTTTTGTATCTGATTTGCGATTAGTGCTCCTTAGAAATTGATTATATGAGGACTAATTTGAGCTGAAGGACCCAATAAAGCTAGGCCTCCATGCTTCTCTAATCTTCTGAACCGTGGAGCACGTACGTACTCTGGCAGTCAGTTAAAACACTCGCATTTTGCCTACAGAGAAAACTCTCTGTCATTCACGTTGGCTTTATGCTAAGTCCTCTGGTGCATTTGTTTTTTCTTGCAGCAAAATCTTTGTTCATCTTTGTCTTTATTACTCTGATCATCTTACCAGTAGTTTCCTTTTCTAAACCTGTGGGTCAGAGAGTAATAACAAAAGAACAGCAATCAACACAGCTACAGCCCAGCAGAGTATGTCATGGTTAACAATGCCGAAGCGGTATCTGAAGGTTATTGGTTCACATCCCACCAAAAAAAGTCTTGGTGGGAAAAATTTGAACTAAGGGGCTTTAGTAAATTTAACAGATGTTCTAATGACTGAAATTCTTTATAATGGAAATGGCATCAATAAAACAGAAGTCGTACATACTGAATTTTTAATCAGGACAGACATTAGAATTTCAAAACATTATCAGTATAAACGCATATGTTGCTCTCAGGGTCAGAGATCATGTTACATGGTGGCAGGAGATTTTTAGCTATTTATTTACATACTCAACTTTGACAGTTCTTCGTCCTCCAAACATGTTAATTTAGCCCTTAATTTGTAGTTTAGTAAAGGAATACATCTGTTACAATGAATAAAATTTGAATTGCGTATAATTAAAGGGTTTCTCTGTCCACGAGTGTCACGGGAGAGTTTGAGTTTGTGTTCACTGAAAGGGAAAACGAAGAAAACACAGTTAGGAAGCTCGTGCGCTGTTTGAATATACATCTCTTAGAAAACAAAATAAAAGCTAGAAAACTCAGTGGCGTGGGGGAGTCACTTGTTTTTATTTTTGTTTTGTAATTACTATAGTGTGGCCTTTCTATTCATTGTATGTTGTTGTTTTGTTTATCAGAGTTCATTGTCAGACTTTGCAAACAGGATGTATGCTGCCATTGTGTCCATAACATCGTTTGTTATCTGAAGTTTTTTTAATGCCGATAAACAAGCAGGAGGCAAAATATAACTAGCAGCACTTCCAGCACTTCCAAACTGTCCTGAACATTCGCTTTACTGCTTCTCTCTCTATACAATAAGAACTGAATTATACCCCCATAGTCACTTCAGGCTTAATTTTCTCCTCTATATATTCCTGACAAGGTGATTAATGAGTGTTTTTAATATTACTATTATACTTCAGGAACTTCTATTCCACAGTGAAAATGTGTTTCCGTGGCATTGTTTCGCGTTTTGAACAGCTTTCCCCCGGAAGCCGACAAAGCATGGCTCACGGGTACCTTGTTACACCCCCGAACGTTGTCACGCTAACCGGCGCGGTCGTTTCTTTGTTGCCCCGAAGGTACAGTTTTGGGGATGAAAGGCACGCCAAGACGCAAACGTCAACTCCTGAAGCGATGCGGCACCGAGGCGCACGACGCGACGCTACGACATGAGCCGTTGGCGATTCACAGACGCGTCTCTCTCTGCGCTCGCCGTGTCGCATTAATTCTCCACGTCACTCATAATGGGCCCCCTTGACAAAGCCATAACGCTCACGCGAGTGAGTGCACTCTACACAAATATGCTGTGACTGCTAAAACTCTTCCGCGTGTGAGCTGACAGTTTCACTCATATGGTTTCCTACTGACAAAACAGAAGGGAAAGATCCCCTGCCTTTCTCCATGTCTGCAGATGAAGGCACAGTATGTCATTCTTTCACAGCACTCTGTATAAAGAGTGATGGCATCTGTCACGCTGGATAACCTGTTTCCTTACATCACCTCAGATCACCGCTGTCTGCTGCACTTCATTTCCATATCCTATGAGCATCTTGGTTTCTAGGCTTCCGCTAAAGTCACCTGTCAACCAAGAGTCTCCCCTGACATACTTAAAACTGTTCCGTGCTCATTTTATCTGAGGAGACAGCTAAGCAGCCCTCGGTTTGACCTTGGCAGGACTTTGCACACCATACGGACTGGCTTGCGGTCTCCCTATGACCCTTCCAAAGAGGTGAGGGGCCTGTGAAGCAGCGCTTTGTTGAGATATTCTCCACAGGTCCCTCATTATCTTCCTTCAGTGTACGGGCACTGCACTATCCACCAGCTCAGTGTTCTGGCCAGGTTTCCCCCACTTACATCTGGGGGTAGCTCGACACATCTTCTCACTTTCCTGTAAAGTTTTAGTACAGAGAAATGCATTTTAAGATGCTAATTCTTGTGTTAAGAAAATGTAACTATGTTTTGTAAAACATCTCATATTTTGCCATTTGATGAATGACAATAATTTGCTTTGTTCACATTAAATGTTGAAGTTAATATTGTTGGCTGCTCACATTATAATTGTCCAACAGTGTTTTCATAGTTAAACCAGTTATATAATATTTGGATTTTTTTCCATTTAAACAAGCCTCTTTGCTTTGCTCTTAATTTTTTCACAGTTTGATGGAAAACACAAACTTTCTTCATATAAACATATGAAGTATTCCCTCCGCTTCAGAAAGTGATCTATTATACACTGAATGTCCAACTTTCAACAAAGCAACAGTAAAGTTTTAATACAATTACAGGTCTACATGGAACACGGGCACAGTCATGGAATATAACCAAGCCAAATTTTAAAGTTTTAAATTTCAAAGCAGGAGACTGGACAGTGGCAGAGTCTGGTAAAGTGCAAACATCAGGGAGGGTGAAGGTGTGAGGTCAAAGGTTGTGTTTAGTAACAAAACCAAGAAGCAGAGCACCTTGACCAATGAAGGACATTTTCTGGCCAAAAAAAAGGATGAGCACTGTATGTGTGTGTGTGTGTGTGTGTGTGTGTATTCGTTCTGGGAGTGTTTCTCCTAATTACACGGTGACATGGTAGTTAATAACATGGTGTAAAAGTCTTAGGTGGGCTCCAGGTTCTTCCTTTGCTTAAAGTGCTTAACCTGAAATGTTTGAGCAGAAAGCTGACTGTTTACATGTGTGAAACATCACGTTGGATTAAAATATTATCAGCTAACTGTGAGCCAGCCTGCGCTTTACAAAAGCACGCAAGATCAGTACTGGTGTCTGAATAATTAGCTAGCAACTGGTGCTCCCATGCAGGGAGGTGATGTGGTGGTGTGTGTGTGTGTGTGTGTGTGTGTGTGTGTGTATGTGTGTGCGTGCGAGTGCATGCGTGTTGAGGGGGCTGATTATCAAATGGGCGATGGGGGATGATTAAGTGGATGGACAGGACTGAAGTGCACAACAGGGGCCCACAGGTTTAGCAGAAATACAGCCATACTGGTTCCCCAAAGCAATCCTGGCCTTTTGCACACCAAAGCAATCAGCCTCTCCTGCTACGGAGCCAAGTTGTTATGTATTAGTTTACTGCTTTAAAGATGCTTTCATATGAGTAAAAATTCAAAACCTCATTATTTGTCCATAGGGCTGTGTCTATGTCCTAGAGAAACAATTAAAATGCCAACAAAGAAAGTAATTAAATAGTGGCTCACACAGATGGCCTCATCTGGGTCTGTTTTTCTCCTCTGCAAATGATATTTGGTGAAATACACTCTGTACTTTGCAGAATGCAGAGGACCGGTTTTCATTAAAAAATGACTCATTTCTGTTTACTTAACTACACACAAATAAATTTATATTATGTATTCAATCCTTGCAATTCTGTATTTCACACCTGTGCATCGCAACTGCTGCATGTATTATAATAAAGCACTTCCATTGTTATCTAAAATCAAGTATAGTATATTATTTAATTTGTAGCAAAGTTATAAAAAGAAAATTTAATCAACTGCCAAATAATATACCAAGTAAAAACATTATTTACAGCCTGAGAAAATAAACACCTGTGTACTGATGAAAAAGATCCTACATCCTTTCAAACTCTTTGAGCTTTAAGCCAAATTTTTTTTTTTTTTTTTTTTTTTGGTTTTTTTAGAATAAATGGTTTAATTTTAATAATTATTTTTTACCAAATTATAAACTGTGCTTGGATGGTTTACGGGTGTCTGGTGTCATAGG
>JABJVR010016494.1:0-14878 GCA_025773905.1 Chitala chitala | reverse complement strand
GCCTGATAAAATAAAAACCTTTGTACTTATGAAAAATATCCTAAATACTTTAAAACTATTTGAGCTTTAAGCAAAATTTTTTTTTTTTTTTTTTTTTTGCTTTTTTTCGAAGAAATGCTTTAATTTAAAGAATTCTTTTTTCCCAAATTATACACTGTGCTTGCATGGTTGCAGGCTCTCTGGTGTCCTAGGCTGAGCGTTCTGAATTTATTTTAGTCTCTTTTCACATACACAAAGCATCGGAAAAATGCAGTTGCTTTCTGTGAAGCCCAAATGAGAGGAATATAATGACGTATTTGTACTGAACTGAGGCAGAACTGTGTGCATCCTTATGAACTGTTATAAGCACATATAAACTGCTTGTGGCTCTTCATAGCAGTGGGTATAATTATTTCACATAATCCTGACATTTCCTCGTCTAGTTAGGGGGAATAATATCAGCAGCAAATGTCTTCTGACAATGGTCACAGCCTTATGGTTAAGGAATGTAGATGACAAAATTCAGTCATTCATTGTCTTAACCGTTTATTCCTGGCGAGGGTCATGGGGAAGCCCATCCCAGAACACATATGGCACAGGGCAGGGGACACCCAGGGCGTGGTGCCAACCCACCACAGGGCACACACACAACGGGCAATTTGGACACACCAAACAACCTAACCTACATGTCTTTGGACTGTGGGAGGAAACCGGAGAAAACCCACCAAGCACAGAGAGAACATGCAAACGCCACGCACACAGAACCAAGGCAGGAATCAAACCCCAGGCCTGGAGGTGCAAGGCAACAGTGCTAACCACCACACCGCTGTGCCTAGATGACAAAATATGTCATAAAATGTGTATGAAAACCAACATCAAGTCTAACCCATGATACGGTACGACAGTACCTGAAACTCTTGCAAGGTGATTCAGTAATTATAATGCATTATGCTACACTAAAATAGAGACTCCCAACCTTTTTTGGAATAAGGCCCAGTATGATGTCTGAATTTTTGTGTGACCTGACTAAAAATGATGATAATTCCTAAATTGTTTTTTCAAATATATTTTAATGATCAATGTAATGACAGAATATCTTGTCATTGACTTTATTAATATTTATTTTAAATGTATATTTAATAAATTTTAAAAATCTAGTTTTTATGCATCTCATCATGACCCCATTTACAAGTCAAGTGATCCCACATGGGGTCGTGACCCCAAAGCAGGAAACCGGTGCACTATGAGCCGTGTTTATGATGCTAAACAGATCATGTCACACACGTGTGTATGAGCACAAGAAGCAGGACAGACAGTGCTCTTGCTGTTCCCACCCATCCTCGGCTCTGAGTTTTTGGATCTTGTGTATTTTATGTGTTTGAGGTGTGTTTCTGCACGCAGTCCAAAGGCACATGTTCCTGCGTACAGGTGACTTAGGGCAGACTTTCACAAGTGCACCCCAGTGAACCACCCAGCTGTGTCCTTTGAGCTTCAGAGACGGCGTTCGGGTCATGTCGACCCAAAGCCAACACACCGTTACATACATGAAAGTAAAGAATATTGTTTGTCAGTGACGGCAGAAGTTGTCAAGATGAAATCTGTGCAATATTGATATGATAATAACATACCTTTAAAAAAACTGCGTTCATTCTAGCTTTCGTTAATTGCAATTAATTCATGACTTAAATTTAATTTAAAGCTGATGCCATAAATCCTGGAAGCAGAATTAATGCTTACTACCTGCATTCCTTTCCCTTTCTCTTTCCTCTTTCGGCTGCTCCCTGTAGGGGTCGCCACAGCGGATCATCCTTCTCCACACCATCCTGTTCTCTGCAGCTTCCTCTGTCACTCCAACCTCTCTCATGTCCTCCCTCACTACATCCATGAACCTCCCCTTTGTCCTTCCTCTTCTCCTCCTGTCTGGCAGCTCCATCCTCAGCATTCTTTTCCCTATATACTCTGTATCCCTCCTCAGCACGTGTCCAAACCATCTAAGTCTCGCCCCTCTCACTTTATCTCCAAACCATCCTACCTGTGCTGTCCCCCTAATATGCTCACTTACACACATTGAAATAAGCAACTGTAACTTGCACAGGAATAGAACACAAAACTGTAGTGTGGTGTGTGCACACAAACTGTAGTGTGGTGTGTGCACACGAGCTGTAGTGTGGTGTGTGCACACCAACCGTAGAGTGGTGTGTGCACACGAGCCGTAGTGTGGTGTGTGCACACGAGCCGTAGTGTGGTGTGTGCACACTGTATATACTAATTTAGTGATGACTTTCTACAGTAAGCCAGATGGCTATAGTAACCCAGAAGCAGTCCACATGTTCACTGTAAATGGCAGTACAGTGTGTGTTAAGTGGTATGCACATTTTCCTTGTTAACATTTCACCTGTGGATGAAATGATTTCTCCCTTTAACCCCAGTGTTGAGTACAGCGCGGGCCCCGTCAGCAGATATTGATACCCCCCCCCCCCTCTCATTCCAGGGACCTGCTGAGTGAGAGATGGGCTGCCACATTCACTTCTTCAGCCAGCTCACCCCTCTGAATTGTGTTCCTGTCTGAGCCGACAGGGTCACAGGGCCACCTTCGTGAACTGGATTTGTTTTCCAGGGCCCCTAAAGCTTACTTTTTCTATGGTTTGATGTATTTGTTAAAAAGAAAAGATAAAAGAACCTGCATCTTCGTCAGAGTTGTCCAAAGGGTTTGCGACCCAGGGAAAGGGCTGTTGTAATGTTCTAATTTTAATTCTGCCAACACAACCTGAGTGCCAGTTCCTCCTAGTGCATCTGGGAATTTGTCTGTTTCGTTGTAAACGGTCCACTTCCTTTGCTTTTCCCCACTTCCAGACATCGCCACTGACATGCTGAAGGGTCATAGTCAATTTATTTATTAATTTTTTTTTTTAAGGGACTGCTCAGCTATTTGGTAGAGGCATTTTACAATAAAGAAAGTGCATTGTCCGTGTTTAAAAACATATATTTATTTTAGTTTTCATTGCCCCATGTTACTTAAAATAGTAGAGAAATAAATTTTTCATGTTGTTTTTCTGGGTGTGGCCTTCAACAGGTTAATGACATCTTATGCAACCTGATGGCACAAGGGATGTTCTTCTCCCACATCATCTCACCAAAATAGGGCCTCTGTTTGTTGTGTTTATTGTGTTTATAACCAATTATTATGGTTTCTCTTATTCTTAAACGACTGACATTAAAAACCTCCTTGTATTTTTTCACAGCACCACCCTTAACAATAACTTTAAATGCTGAAGCCAAAAAGCTTAATTCATTCAGTTCTTAAGCTAACTTTCATCTTCTTGTTTTACTATTACAAGTTACTGTTAGTTAAATACGGAGTCCTACACAGATCTGGCTGGGACCAATCTTGTTTTTTTCCTTTCATTTGCCACTTGACGAACGAAAACATGCAAATCACATTCATTTCTATGCCGATGATATATAAGCTCCCTAATTAGACAGACTGGAGAACACTTAGGTCACGTTTAAGTTAGAAAAAAACAACGAGCGGAGAAATTGTAGTCTGTAAAAAATAATATTAATAATAAATTATTTTTCCTCCAGGGAAATGATTTAGGTAAGTATATTCTTGGTAAACTTGAATGATATGTCATGTTTGTAAAAGTGCCTCAGAAATGAGGCGTGGCTCTTATGTTCAGATTTTTTCTTCTACTTTCCAGTTAATACTTTTTTCCAAAGTAGGCCTGCTACATCTTGAAAATACTGCCAGAATGAGGCAGAAATTCATACGCGCATTTTGTAGATGGCCAGACAACTGCAAGGGCTTACATTTCAAAGAGTACAATTTTCACTTTTTGTAAACCAAACTCAAAATGTCTCACTGAGAACTGCAGCCCATACCAGAAGAGACAACAGCAGTTTGTCATGTCTTCACAGACATTCCCTCAACTTCATTATGACCGTCAAAAATCAACTCGCAATGTTCTGAAGACTCTGACCTTCCACCCCTCCCCTTTTATGTGCCAAACCTCATTAGCACGTACAGGACTCTCTGATCAATGGATTCCAGTCTTGTAATTTTACAAAAAATAAAGCCACTGTAGATGGTGAAGCCTTCTGCTATGAAGATCCTAGATGAGAGTATTCACAAATGTAAAGGATGCCCCCTAGGGGTGCATCAGTTAAATCAGCGCCAGACATTTGCAGTTCTAGGGCTACTCTGGCAAAAATTCGGGGTATGTTGTCCAAGCCAGAGCACATGTGTTTATATGCATCAGTAGTATCTTAGTAGTATGTCAGTAGTATGTCAGTAGTATCTTAGTAGTATGTCAGTAGTCATATGAACCAGCTGCCTCATTCCTTTGTCCTCCTGGACCAAGTGGTTTGGAAGTTGCTGTGGACCGTGCTGGGGATGCAGCACGAACTCTTGCCAGACCAACTGGACAGACTGGAAGCCTGCTGTTGTTTTCTTCAAACAACTCAACTCTTTCCAACTTTTCTCTTGTTGTCACTTCCAAGAGGACAGCCTTAGATGGCCATATGGGGTTGTTTTTACTTTATTTTGTGGGATTGTTTTTATTAATTTATTTTGCATTAATTTAGAGAGGTATATCGATGTGCTTCTGATGGACTTTGCTCCGATGTACTGTGTTATGGGTTTGTGTTGTCATGGTGATCAGTGACCTGATGTCGTCAGGCATCTTGGTTAATGAAGTTCAGGTGGTCCTCGTCAGACTGACTGCCCTCCCAGGCATACACAAGGCCAGCCGGTTAATTTTCACTTCAGGAGATAAGAGCATCTCATAGCTGTAGCCTTGCCTGCTGGGATGTTTGTGAATTTTTTTCAGGTAAGTTGTTCATAAGATTCCTTTTGAATGTTTTTTATCAGACTTTTTTTATTTTTGAAAACAAACAGCTAGTGCAAATGAAAAGCAACATAAAGGACACACTCTCAAATGAAATGAGCGCAGCATAACACAGAGGACAGTGACATTGAAGTCTAGTGAATCCTCTACATTGCCTGATCTTAATCGCATTCAGCGCATTAATGCAGTACCAGTCCCAGCCTGGCACCTTATCCAACAACGCTCTGCTTTTATTTCTGTTTCAGACACATAGTTGCGAGCGACACAAGGGTGTCTGTGTGTTTGCTGCCAGTGTGGGAGGGCATGAGGAGAAGAGCTGTGGCAATAGAGCCGTCTGCATGTGCGCCCAGGGCTAACGACTCAGCTCTGCCAGCCTGTATGAAAGAAATCTCTGGGCAAGCATGAGCGTACAAGGTAAAGTAGGACGGAGAGCCGACTGCGGTGATGGCACACGAGCCCCACCCCCACTAAGGCACCTCCTTTCGCCTCTGTGGTGTTTTCCAGCCCAGTGCCAGCCACAACAAACAGACGCACGTGAATCTGAGCTGCCAGTCTCTCTGCTCTCCATTTTACACGCACAATATACGGTATACAAGCTTTCTATAAACAGAACCAGCCCTGTGGTGGAAACCAGATTTCCGTAAAAGGCCGATGTGTGAGAGTGGGTCTGTGAGCAAGGCAGGAGTGCAGCAACATTACGGAGGTGGCTGTGTTTGGCGTCAGAGTTCTGGACATGGGTTCCTTCAGATGTTGGGTTCCACATCAGGGTTCTGAATATGGGCTCTGCTGGATACCATTCTGCAAGTTTCATATCAGATGTTCTTCCCAAAAAAAGGTACAGAGGTTAAAGCCCTGTGTGGGATGCTTCTACTGGGAAAACCACTAGAAGTAGAGCAAGCGGCCCAGTAACCGACTGAAAGGGCCACCATGACGAGTCATAGAATTAAAACTGTTGGGAAAAAAAAATTCCTGGTGCGGGAAATGTGTTGAAGTAATTTACAATAATTACTGCGACAAATTACTGTGGGATCAAATTAGTTTGGTGATGCGCAGCTATCCGATGTTCTCTCTAGCACTTTATCTTCATTTTAACATGAGGCAGGCTCCTCGGGAGTAACACTTTCACACAAATTTCTAGAAAGAAAAACAAAATAGTTAAAAAAAAAATGTACCCAAAATTCTTGAGTCGTTTACCATGGAAACAAGCTTAAGAGTGAACAATGATGCACGACATGCTTAATTCAAAGGATATTTCTCCAAGGGAAGCAAAACAGCAATTACTTCTTCAATAGATGTTTAATATTCACCCCAGCATCGCTTATCTCAGTCTTGCATGATAATTCACAAAAAAAAGGAAAAAAAAAAAAGCTTTAAACACATTCGTGGCTCACACTAGGCCCATTTACCAGGGAACCGGGCTGGGGAGAGGAACCCGCTATCACCGCCTCCCAGCGTGTGCCGAGGACACGCTGCTCTTACCAGTTCCTTCATTTTCGGCTCCATCTCTGAAAACTGGAAGCAGCTCGTCTGTCACAGCGGTATGGAGGGAGTATATCTTTACAGTGCACCTCTTTTGTTTCCAGTGAACACGTACACACTCTCTGACTTATAGATAGGTTACGGATCAGATAAACGTGTAAATACAGAGACGGTATGGATTAGGTTCTCCAAGGGAATGTAAAGTACATCGGATTAATTTTTGCTTCGCTATTCTCCAACCACATTGGACTTTGTCATTCATACCACACTTCACCGCAGCCCGTTTTTTTTCCTTCTTGTTTTCTGCAATGTTCTTTTTCGACAGCAGGTCATTTTACAGTCAGTCATTTTTATTTTAGCACTGGAGTTAAATATCAGAGCCGTAGACCGATCACTTTAGTTCGCAGTGCTTGCGAGCCCAGAGTAAACCCAAGCAGGAGCTGCAGGTAAGCGGCTCTGCACATACGTGTTGGCATGAATTCCAGCGTCTGAAAAGAGCACGGCAGCACTGACGAAACACTGACGTGATTTAGATGTTGCTGTGTGGAAAAAATAGGAAGTAGTCGTAGTATGCTATTACACTTACAATATTAAATCATACATACGCAGCATACTGAAATGCATAGGGAAGTATTACTATTAATAACGTTAGTGTACATATGAGCATGTAATATATATATTTTTACAGTAATATCTACAGACAACTTACCTGTAGTTGAATATATTTAATCTAATGTTTAACCCTACCAGACCAATGGAGTGCAACACACACACACACACACAGAGCTGAGCTTTGCCTGGAGGAAACACACACTCCGTCCACAGCCAGATCCTAACTAAATGGGAGCTGCAGAGGGGAGGCTGAAAACACAGCACTACCTACTGTCAGCCTCCTGTGTCAATATATTAAACATGCAATACTTAAAAAAATACTTAAAATTTATTGAACAGATTAATTATAGACACAATTGCTCAAAGTCTTGTCCTATAATATGGTTTATTATTAGGAGATGGACACGGATGATCAACACTGGGCAGGACACGGTTTATCATAGGACACTTCGTCAATCACTTTCAGGATATTAAATTCACATTTAACATGCAAATGAAAACATAAATGTAAAAGAAAAAAAAAACTGAAGGGTTTTAGTGAAGGTGTGAGAATCTCGGCTCTCTTTTGTCGCGCTCTAGGAAGATGATTTATTTTGTCTCTAATCTCGCTTGGCAGAGTACGCTGAGCCCCACCGCCGCTCGCTGTCTGCGCCGAGTCGAGGACAGCGGTCTCACAGCTGTGGAGGAGAGATAGGAGCTTCAAACCTGAGGGCCGACGGGCCGCAGCCCTCCCTCGCTCCTCACATCACCGCCGAACCTGGCCTGGCATCCACATCTTCAACACATCACATGGCTGTATTTCTTCCCCTGATGTAAATCAAGCAGAGGGTGCAACAGCTGCTGTGTCCTGTCTGTCTCTCTGCCTGTGTGCCTGTCTGGATCTCTTTGTCTGCCTGTCTCACCCTGTCTGTCTGTTTGTTTGTCTGCCTGTCTCACACTGTCTGTTTTATATATCTCTCTCTTTGATCTCTGCATATCCTCTGACCAGGTGAGGTAAGTGTACATGAAGGTCAAGGTAGTAGGCAAAACCACTACTGCCTCTCCTTGTTATAACAGCCTCCTCACACACTGCCAAGAGCTGGAAACTCAGAATTTGTAACAACATAGAGATTTTGCTTTTGCAATGAATTGGGAACTGTGTGTGTGTGTGAGTTTGTGCATGTGTGTTATACACACATGCCTACAATCACACACACACACAAACACACACATTTACATATACATATAAGGTTTACGCTCGAGCCACTAAAATGTCTGAATATTAGAATTAAATCTTACTCCATGGGCCATGGTACATGTTATATATGTATATTTTTTTGGTGGCTCAATGGGTGGAACATCAGTCTGAGATGCAGACCTCACCTGGTTCTAATCCCAGCCCAGCTACCAGGTGTGTCCCTGAGCAAGACACCCAGCTCTAACTCATTGAAACCCGTATGTGAAATGTTCTAAGTCGCCTTGGATAAAAGCATCTGCCAAATGAATAAATGTGAATACATTTTCATGCTAATATCACCACTATTCTCAAATCATATTTATTGCTGGATAAATATGCTATTATGTGTATTACAGTTTTCCCTGTTGCTTTGATACTTTTCTAGGATCAGAACTAAAATTCTGCAAACACTTGTCCAGCCTCCTCATCATTTAGTCACACAAACCAAAGGCTCATGCTTTTGATGAAACTGCAAATGCTTTGGTACATTCATGCTAATTATTATGTACGATTGCTTGCTGTCTCCTACCTTATTAATTGCTTATGTCACGTTGATCAAAATGTATTATTCTGGTCTGTTGAATAGTCTTACACCCTGAAAGATCAAAGCATTAGTACATTGTCATAATCTGTCAATCATATTTTCTATACGTTTCTATTAAAATTCTGTAAATGTGTCCAAATTGACAAATTGCTGTCAAGTGAGTTCTGACTTTCACCAAAGGGAGATGTTTGATGCGTTGGATCAACCAGTGATCACCCAGTTCTCCCTTGTGCTCTCAGTGCTGTAAAAGTCTTGTCTTTTACTTTTCTGTGTCACAATGACATGGGGGATCAAGAAATTACAGTACAAACACTAGTCATTGATATGAAAACTTTAGCCATAGTTTTCACACTTACGGAGTGCTCTGCTATGCTGACATCATGGCTTAGCATTTTTACAGAATCTTGTTTGTAAACAGTGACGCAAGGACTTCTTCTGATGGCACTGACATGTTCATCAACATAAATATTTACTTTTGAGAGACAGACTACGTTTTTTTTTGTTGTTTTTTGCTGTGCAAGTTGTTGGCTTCTCCAGGTAATCGATTGCGTGGTGCTGTGTATATGAAATGTTTCGAGAAATGCACACACTGTTTGCCAATGTTTAGGATGTTGCAAAGCGACTGAGAAAAACCGTAACTGTTGTTCACAACATTCAGGTTTGTTTATACAGCAAATCAAATTAGTGTTTGTGTATCTCTGTGAATGTGTATATGTTTTTCAGAGCTCAGCGCCAAGTACACGTGGGATAATGCCCGTGTGTTTTCATTATTTACGGCGCTGACTGTGTCTTTATTCTTGCTGAAACATTCACTGTCACTGTGTAACAAAACAGTCCTTGCAGACTGACAGCCCACTCAAGTCATCTTCTGGCCTGCATGAGACCGATGTTGGGTTAATACTGGACATGATACTGGTGACAGCAAAGCCTATCTATCACAGGCGACGTGAGCAGAATACCCGGTGGTGACACATGACAGACGGCAAAAGAAACCCCTTTCAATCATGTGCTCAAAATTTCCAGCGTTAAAGAAATGATGAGACTGATTGTACGTATTTTCAAAGGGAATCTCAATGTCCAATCAGTCGTGTATTCATCACTGTCATGTGCCGAGTGCTAGGATGACAGGCTTCGGTGAAGATCAGGTCCGAGGAAGAAGATTAATGCTCAAGACCGAGTCCATAACAGACGTGTCGAGACCAGCCGAGACCACAAAGTCAATCAACGAAATTTTTAGGCTTCACACCTGAAAATGTGTGAATTTTTGTATAACAAAAACCATTAGTACATTCTGTCATTTATTTAAATTCTCATGTATTTGTACTCTGGTGTTGATTCGGACTCGTCTGTTATGGACTTGGTCTTCAGTGCGATTCGACTCCTTTTGGACTCAGCCATGGCTCAGACTCGCATGCCTAAGGACTTGGCTGAGTTGAACTGAAACCCCAACACTACGAAACAGACAAAGCTTGGAATCTAAAACAAAAACATGTGCGTGCATGTTCTTGTCATTTGATGTAAATTAAATTATCATAACAGCAGCTACAGAGTAACACACCATATTTTAAAATATATGGCACTATAATGAGGATGCGTGTTGCCCAATCAGTGTTGCTGTGGGAGGGGACGGTTTGCATTTTCCAGCAGCACATTATACATACAGTAGTTCAGTCACCATGAGCGTGCTAGTTTGTGCAAATTGAGACCCTGACTGCGTGCGTATCTGCCACGGCCCTTATAAGAGCTAAATAAAGAGCTTTGAGCGACACCACATTGACTGCTTCCGAGTGTTGAATGGCTAACTCAGGTAGATGCTACACTACGTTTCTGTACTATTTGGTTTCACTCTGTTACCCCTTTAGGCCACCAATAGCAAGTCCTGACTTTGAGAAGCAAACTCATTGTAAGTGTTTTCTGGTCTGTCTCGTGCTGAACATGAAGTCAGGCTCAATGCAAAACTATTTGTATTTTAAACAGGGTGTCGTCTGAAAGCTCACACAGACTTTCTATAATCGGACGTTGCCTTGCATTTTATTCACCCTAAATATTGCACTTGTAGACACTGTGCGAAAATAATTGATGTAGAGAGCTTCTAATTAGTCCACTAGGAGTAATTAGCCCGTCGACATTAAATCTATTCCCATAAACATCGAAAATGGTCTTTGTTGACCCCACAGACGATTGACTCCTTTCTTGCTCAGAAAAAAATCCACCTGATTAGAGTTCAGAAGAGCTTCATTCAGCGGAGGTTTCCAGGTTACTTTGTGGTTAGGTGACAGTGCAGGCAGACTGCATGTCTACTCACTTAGCACTTTCACTTATGATTTTAGTCACGTGCTTGATCTCCCTCCTCTCTTCTCTCTCTCTCCCTCTCTGTCTCTCTTTCTCCTCTCCTCTCCTATCTCTTTCTCTGTATCTCTCTCTTTCTCTCTCTCGATCTCAGTTTCTCTCTCCTTCTCTTCTATCTCACTCTCTCTCCTTCTCTTCTATCTCACTCTCTCTTTCTCTTTCTCCCCATCTCTCTCTCTCTCTTTCTCCCCATCTCTCTCTCTCTCTCTCTCTCTCTCTCTGTCTCTCTCTCTCTGTTAGGCAATCACAACAATGTTAGCATTTAACTGAGATCCAATCGTGCTTTATCAAACTGCATTCCATTTTAAAACTTAAACATCTCACCTAGGAATCTCAGCTGAAATTGTTGCTCACTTTTGTGAAAACACAAAAACAAATGGTTTTTAAAGTAGGTACATGTTTTTAATGAAAAATAAATGTCTTCTTGCTATATCTTAACGCATGGCTGTGTTTTGAACATTGATTTAATCACTTGTTTTATTATGAATTTATAAACTGGAGTGGCAAATTACGAGGCAGCGACAAAACATTTTTCACTGAGGAAAGAAACATAAATAAACCAAGATACTAAAACGAAATAAACGTTATAAAGCCACACTTGTAAAGCCACGCTTGCTTTCATCCTCACACAGTAATTCCTACGTCATGCATAATAATGCCAAGAGAATGCATTACAATATCTGCCATAAACAATCACGCATATTTGTGAAAATATATTGAAGATATGCATAGGAAAGACGTGACAAAGTGATGCTTGAATGGTAAATCATAGGCATAAACCAAAAACACATTCTAATCTTAAATTCACAGATACATTAATAGACACTATAATAATTCATAGGGACTGACTTGCGTGGTGAACATTCTGTGTGTGTTTGTACACATACCTGTATGTGTGTGTGTGTGTGTGTGTGTGTGTGTGTGTGTGCGTGTGTGTGTGTGTGTGTCGCATCTTTCCTATACATATTCATTTATTTCTTTCCTTACTTGTACCACTGCTTTGGTAAATACAAAATTCTAGTTGGTCCACCTATGTGACATGGGAGTGAGTTAATTTTGTGGAACATCACACGTAGTTCTGAATGCCTAATAACAATTCTATATTAACGCCCACTTATTTCGTTCAACATTTCAAATCGGTTGGTTGTTCTCAAAAACGTGCCCCAGATATGTGGCACGTGTGATGGTTGTGCTGGCAGCCCCACCGGGTGGGTGCCCCTCCTTCACGTCGTACTGCTTCGCCCCAAGTGTGCGAATGAGCATTATCGCAAGTCCTTCCTTCCTGCCGCTGATGGGTTGTACAATCAGCACTGCTCCCAGTAGACACCACCAACCAAAAGAATGTAAACTGTGAATATCTAATTCCTCTGTGCAATATATTCTATATGCAATTTGTGTAAATATTATAGTACAGAGTCTTTCTTTTCATTCCTGCCATTTTTATTATTTGTCATCACTACATTGTTATCCCTCTGCTGCTGTAACACTGTGATTTTCCCCATTGTGGGACTAATAAAGGATTATCTTATCTTTTGTTACCCAGTCTTGTTTCCCAGTTTCTCTTGTCTTGTCTAGTTTCCTTGCTATTTCTATGTTGTCTAGTCTCTTCTGTCTTTTCTATGTTATTGGTGTTATTTGCTTTACTCACACTTCTGTTTCAGTGAGTGCACCTGGTTTTAGTTTCCTCTCTCCGGTGTATTTAAGTCGGCTCTCTCCTTTGTTCTTTGCCTGTTGTCTGCTCCCTTGTGTGCGCCTGTTGTACCCCTGTTTATTGCTGACTCATGCCTACATATTGTTCTTGTTCTGTTTTTATTTACATCATGATTTCTGGTCCTGCCCTTGTCTCCCGAGTTTGACCTTGTATGCACCTAGCCTTGTGTTCTCTGTAATTCCCGATGTCTCACAATAAATAAAATAAAATAAAATTAAATAAAAATAAAAAGCTCTCCACATCGCCCTTCCCTGTCTCATCTTTGTTGGTCTCTGAACAAAAGTGTTTGTACACATATATATATATAGTCCATATTTTATGGACACTGAATAATGTAAATGTAATTTATGTCTTGATATGTAATTTGAATATGGTACAATCCTGTATTAGACAATTACATAGACCGATATTTGGAAATACTATATGAAGTAAACAGTATAGAGTATATTTGTATTGTGTTTCAATATTTCTGTCAGTAATGTAGACTAGTACTGTACTGTTGAGTTTTTCACATGTAGTTGTTTCTATGTTGCTATAAGCACCTATAATATTAAAACACTGTTAATTTAACAACATCACACTCTACGTGAGGCACACACGTCTCCAGCTTAATCACCGAGGTCACATTTCTGTGAGATCTATGTCGTCCCTGCAGTCAGATGTGCATGTTGAGGAAGAATTAGCTCACCGTTTGGGGCACGGAGACAGCAGGGCATCTCCTGCAGGCCGCTTTCAAGAAGACAAACGAAGAAATCTATGTTTCAGCATCTTTCAAAGACAGGGGTTTTAATTACAGCCGTACACAAGGGCGAGGGG
This sequence comes from Chitala chitala, assembly GCA_025773905.1. Taxonomy (NCBI): domain Eukaryota; kingdom Metazoa; phylum Chordata; class Actinopteri; order Osteoglossiformes; family Notopteridae; genus Chitala; species Chitala chitala. The sequence goes on along the minus strand of JABJVR010016494.1, from coordinate 1,325 downwards.
CGGAGGGACCCTAATGGCCCACGTGGGGGTGATGGCTGTGGGGGCAGACAGCGTATCTGACCAACACTGACAAGGACAAACTGAGTGGTGATGGGGGGGGTGCTAATGTGGTGTCATCTAGAAAGTCCTGCACATAACCACTGTCAGGTGCATAACCTAATTTAATCTTCACTGAGACACATTTCTGCCCCTTAAAGCCTTTTATTTGCATTGATTATGCTTTGCCAAGCCAAGATGACATTTATTCAACACCACTGAGTCCACCAAAGCAAACATCAAGTAAAACACACCTGACGTCATGGCAAAATATAATTTACAGCATGGTCCTTTTACTTACAACCTCACTTCTGTATTGTGTGGGTCTGCAGGTTATGGAAACACAGGTGGGACCTTTTTAAGCAGGTTTCTGCCTTTGTTTCAGTTCTCATAAGTGACGTGCTACTAAGCATTTGTTTTGCACATCAGCCTACCTAGCAATTACCTGAACAGAATGTAGCTAATCTGTTTCATGGGAGTCCACAGGCAGCTGTGTGATTCAGTATGGAACTGTCTGTTCCATACCTGATTGGCTGTCATGTTCTCTCTCTCTCTCTCTCTCTCTCTCTCTCATCTCACCATCCTCCTCTCTCTTTGTGTGTGCCTTGCTCTCCATCTCTTCCCCAGGGAGAATGCTCCTCTTACCTCCAGGCTCTGATCAATCATTAGAAAGTTTAAGCATTTTGGGTTTTGCACAGGTGAGGCACCAGCTCATGTCAAAAGGCAAAAATGTGCATGACATTCTGCAAAGGCACAAACATTAATTTCAGAAATACAGGAAACTGCAATCAGAAAGATTCTGGTTTTTGTGATGTCTTTATACTATGAGTTTGTATGTAAACTGTCAAAAAAGACAAAGAATTTCAAACATTAATTTCAAACATTAAGTCCATTTCAAACATAGGCCAGTGGCTGAGGTGACAAAACACTGGGCTTTCTCTGTCTGTACACAAAAGGTACAGTAAGACATAGGTCAAGGCTCAGCAATGAATGGTGCAGGTACAGCTTTCAAACACATTTGAACAGAACACACTTTAGCATACAGGACCTCAGCTCTGTCTCATACAGGCAGAATAACAGCCTTTAAGATTTTTTTGCACTTGTAAAAAATACCCAAAGAAAACTGTGGATTTAGATCACCATTAAAAGCTAAGCTTAAAATTACCTTTAGCATACAGCAGTGTGATGTGTGCATGTATATGTGCACAAATATGGGTGTGTGTGTGTGTGTGTGTGTGTGTGTGTGTGTGTGTGTGTGTGTGTGTGTGTGTGTGTGTGTGTGTGTGTGT
>JABJVR010016493.1:66885-80378 GCA_025773905.1 Chitala chitala | reverse complement strand
CCCTCCCCCCCCCCCCCCCCGAGCTCGGCCGCTGTCAAAGGTGTTCACACGGTTGCTCGGAGCAGCTGGAGCTCTCACAGGTGTGCACAGGCTCATGGGGAGAGGGGGAGCTCTCACAGGTGTGCACAGGCTCGCGGGGAGAGGGGGAGCTCTCAAAGGTGTGCACAGGCTCGCGGGGAGAGGGGAAGCTCTCACAGGTGTGCACAGGCTCACGGGGAGAGGGGCAGCACTCACAGGTGTGCACAGGCTCACAGGGAGAGGGGGGAGCTCTCTAATCTACTCAATTACTTTTGTAAAGATAGTTGCTTACGTTTTTCATTTGCTGTTTTTTTTCCTAAATGAAATGCATGCAGTTCATAAACATTTATACATCTGCAAATTTTTCATTACAAGAGACTCCTCCAATTCAGGGGGCTATGGACTCATTTACAGTGTGAATAGTAGTGCCTGTTTACCTCACCATGCCTGGATATGTGGACTTCAGTAGTATGTCCAGGTGTTTAAAGTATAATTGTTTTTGTCTCTCTCTCTGCATCTAAAACAGGTTTGTGTTAAATAGAAACATATTGCAAACAATACACAAGTGCATACTTAAGTAATGGACTATTCTGTTAATTTACATAGAGTCTTTAAAGTGTGGCAGCCTTGAGGTTCACAGCTTCCCTGCTAAACAGATGTAAAGAGTGACATTTTAATTCACCATTGACAGAGTAGCAGACCTGTGTGGCTCTAGTCTTGTTCGTGGTAGTGGTTATGACAATACAGACAGGCACAGATGTGTCTGTTGTACTGTAGGGATATTTGGCTGAGAGTTGGAACCTCGATGCCACAGTGTAAGTGTCAGGACGAGTAACAGATATTTAATATCTGTCTTAGAGCTCCAACACATGGCTTCTAAGACATACAGACTGTCAAAACAGTAAAACAGTTAATTCTTGACCCACCCACTTATTAGAGTCACAGAACCTGGACAAGTTGTCAATGCAGCCCAACACAGAGGATATGCACATACAAATAAGGGCAATTTGGAATTCCCAGTCTATCTCACCTGTGTGTGCTTGGCCTGAAGAAGAAAACTGGAATACCCTCACACTTAGTGAAGGATGTACACACTCCATACACAGACCGAGACTCAAAGCCATGAATGAAGAAGTGTTGTGCACTAGTGCTGCCCACTGAGCTGCCACACTGCCGCCAGACAAATGAAGTCATATCAAGGCTTATGTATCAAACAAACAACAACGCACCATGCACCTGTACATGTGGGCAATACATGTCTATTCTGCAAGCTCATGGTTAAAAATTCAAAACAAGGATTTAAAAACAAGATTGAATGACATAAAATCAGGACATAAAATTTAGGCATGGATGTTAAAACACATCTTAGCAACCACACATAATTCAATATTTAATTAAATCAGGAATTATTTACATATGAAACGAAAATTGCAGACTGAATTAGAGTCACCACGCTGCCATGGGAGTGAGAAAACTGTGAAACACCGCCTTCCAGTGGGCTCATAAGCAACATGGCCCGCCTGTGCCCCGAGCCGGCTCTGCAGGGCCCACATGTTGTGTTTAGACATGTGAGAAAGAAAGAGAAGGAACTCATAATGCAGTGTGTATGATGGTCATACTGTAGGAACTCATAATGCAGTGTGTATGATGGTCATACTGTAGGAACTCATAATGCAGTGTGTATGATGGTCATACTGTCTGCCTCAGAGCTGTGTACATGTCCGCATGCCAGAAAACTCAAAGCAGAACTTTACGGCTGCTAATACAACAGCTAATAAAATACTGACTGAAATTATTTGACAACCATTTCTGTGGAATCTCAATAGTGGTAAAAATGTTGTCTTAAAGACAGCATCTAAGCTTATTTAAAGAAAGGAAAAATATTTTTACAAACTGGAAGAAAGGAAAAAATTGCGAAAACACACCAAAATCGCCGATATTTCTCTTCCTCACTCATAGACCTATTTATTGAGATTCGTCTTGTCACATAACACAGTTCAGGAAGGTTGAAAATGTGTACAACCTAAACCGTGCTGGCAAACATTAGTAATGCATGTATGGATTGCAGTTGTTTTGAACCTCTTTGAAAGTATAATGTAGTTTGTTGTCATTCAGACACAAGGTTTGCAAGTCATCTGAAATGACACCATTACAGAGGTGACACCGGTCAGCTGTAACTGTTACAGAGAAGACGCTTCAGTTGGCACTACATTAATGAAGCCACGTTCCACCATTTCAGCATGCGTTTATTTTCCTTAATTAATCAGCTTCACCTGTGTGTAGTCAGTTTAGGCTGTAATTAAGTTATCTTGTTTATTGGTATATTTTTCTGAATCTGACTGTCTGCTGTAGACAGGTTGGGGCTCTCCTGATATCCTGGTGAGTCACAAGACACATTCTATGAATTACTATTATTATAACAGTACCGACTGTGAAGGGTTAGCGCCCCACCCTGGGTGTCCCCTCCCTTGTACCCTGTGGTGGGTTGGCACCCTGCCCAGGGTGTTCCCTCCCCTGTGCCCTGTGGTGGGTTGGCACCCCGCCCAGGGTATCCCCTGTCCTGCACTTCCTGGGATGGGCTCCAGGTGTCCCGTGACCCTAACTTGGATAAGGCGGTAAAGCAAATGGATGGATGGGTAATAGCAGAGAGGAACACCTGTTCAGCTGGTAATGGAATGGGAGTGTCAGACACACCCAGGTGCAGGAGACAGGCAGGAAAGCATTACCTTTATAGGCAGGGCCAGACTGTCCATTAGGTTAAACAGGCTGAAGCTTAAGGTGCCACAGCTCATGTGCTCTGTGCAAAAGTGGCTTTTTTTAACAATCATTTATTTATTTAGTATTGTGCCTGTGCACTGCCTGAAGCCTAATCGCCCGGTAAGGGCTTCAGTTGACCCTGACGACGACGTCTGGGGTTACACAGTGCAGCATGGGGAGTCTGTGGCCATTCTACAGCCAAGGCAACCCGTAATCTTCACAAACGCGACCAGGAACATGACAGCACAACCGTCACCCAGAACCATTCACAGCTGAGCCAGCTCCACCTCAGGGTCACCCTCGCCCTGTCCGGGTCCAGCTTGGGATGATCTGGACGCTCCACACACCCCCTGCCTCCCGTGCAGCAGTGCAGGCGTGCGCCCTGCAGCAGGCGGCATGCTCTGCGGTGCTGCTGCAGGTCAGGGAGCAGCACATGCAGCGTTTGTCATTTATTCGCTTCACCCAGGGACCATTAGTGTCAGCTCAGAGGCGCCTACTGTTCTCGCACGCTCACGTTCCCTGGCTTTTCATATGGTTATAATGCCTGTGAATTTTAACAATGCGTGTCTGACAGCTGTCCCTTATAAATTGTTAATGATGTTTGAGTAGTTTTTATAACAATTTGTCTGCTCTATTTAACACTGCTTCAAATGCAATTTCTGGAGGTTTCTAAGAGGAACCAGCAGAAGAGCCCCTCCAATTCAATTCCAGCAGATGCTGCTGCATTAGCACAAGTGGGTTCATGTAAGACTACAAGCCAGCGAATAACATCAATATAAATGGAATCGTTCTCTTGCAGTTTTTCATTTCCTGTCGTGTCGTAGTAAATGGAATTTTCAACCTAAGACCCCTAACATAAGTTGACAGATATTTGGTTGCAAGAGCAATATATGGAACGCTTTCTTTTAACTCACAGTACGTGCACATGCATATACACAGGCACACATACGCAAACAAGTGTCTTTCCACTTGTATTTCCACTCCGAATTAATTAATATTCAGCGAGGGTGGGCCAGAAACGAGGGCTCCTTACTTCAGGAGACAAATGACAGTTCGTTCTTCAGAGAGAGCCTGTCTGTTTTCTCCACGACGAGCGCTTCTGAAACCCCAGGTATCGTCTTACTCATACATATTGGAATGCTCTCGGAAAAAAAGCATTTCCATGTATTAAAATTTCCTTAAAGCCATTCCCAGAAAACTGCAGGTTTGCAGTCTATCAGTCACAAGTTTCATCATCTCTTAGGGTGACGGTTTTTTTTTTTAGTTTTTTTTTTTTAGTTTTTTTTTTTTTTCCTCAAATTTGAAGCAGGAACTTCACCGCAGGGGCACTCTTCTGTGTGTGTGTGTGTGTGTGTGTGTGTGTGTGTGTGTGTGTGTGAGTGTGCGTGTGTATGTGTGTCTAAATAGGATTCTGACAGAGCCATAAGGAATAGCACAGTAGAATTAAGCCCACTTCAATAGAGGGATTTGTATGCCCAGTGGAAGGCACGGGGACTCTTTCATATCCGTCAAGTTCAAGGCTGTGCGAGACTTAACAAATGCAGGCCATACCGTACTGCCTGCTGATCACAAGCAGAGCTTTCTCTCTCAGTCCAGAGTAGGACGTGGGTGTCTACACTGGTCACTGCACACACTGCCCTGCCTGTCAAGCCTTGTGTGAGAAGACAGTCCCTTTTCGAAGTGCCCCCTGCATCAGAGGACACTGTCCCTTTTCACAGTGCCTTCTGTGTAAGAGGACACTGTCCCTTTTCACAGTGCCTTCTGTGTAAGAGGACACTGTCCCTTTTCACAGTGCCTCCTGTGTAAGAGGACACTGTCCCTTTTCATTGTGCCTCCTGTGTCAGGCAGATGACACAGTCCCTTTTCACAGTGTGTCCTGTGTGAGAGGACACTGTCCCTTTTAAAAAGTGCCTCCTGTGTCAGACAGACGACACAGTCCCTATTGACGGTGTGTTCTGTATGAGCAGACATTATCCTTTTTCCTCCTGCTTGTCTTCATTCTGCCTCCTGGCTTTTTGGGAGGTGCAGAATGTTGTAATGGTCTTATGGACTACGCCACAGCTCAACATCTTCAGCCTTTTCTTATAAATCTCCACACCCAACCCCACCCTCAGACCATCACTCCAATGTCTTTCCTTTACCTTGCTCATCCTTTTTTTTATAGCGAGCAGCAGAAAAAGGGCCAAGGGTCACCTGCAGATTTCATTTGTGGTGGTCCTGGCCGTGCGTAGGCATTCATTAGCCCTAACGAGATGTGTGACTTTTTGCCCGCAGACACCCCTGCGCAGGGCTAAGCCGTCGTCTGTCAGTCTGCCCGGCAGACGTCCGGCCCAGCAGGCGCCAAGCTGGAGCTGAGGCTCATTATGTGAGCTGGCGGCTGCAGCTGTGGCCCGTGATGCTGTTTCCGTGAGAAAGACAGCTCCATCAATTGTGTGTCGGTCCTCATGCCAGAGGAAGTGTACAGGGACGTGGCCAGGCAATAATTAAAACCTGGTAGGCTGTCAGGGGTGCGGCAGGATGCAGCCACATGTGCCTACCAAGGACTGCGAGCACCCAGACAGGCACTCCAGGCCCACACACTGACAAATGGCAACAGCAAATAAAAACACAAATGACTGTCCACCAATGACAATGGGTGGTAGAAATAGTCTAGTAGGGGCGGAATGTCAGAATCTGCCTCCTGCTGATGATGAGCCACCGATAACATACCGGCACCACGGTAATCTGGCATATTGATTAATAACAGATCATGCTGTATTCTGCTGAGCTAACCTTTGTTTGATGGGACACGTCAGTTAAGACTCCACCCCCTTCACATGTCGAGGTTGCAGCAGTGCTGGCTTGTCATTGGTGAACGCTGTCCAGCATGTGGCAGTTCCTGAGGCTTCACCCATTCTGCAGAGTGACCAGGCTAAATGACCAAGTTAAATGACCAACATACAGCCCAGCTACGGCCATTAGTTCTAAGCAGGGTCAACTTACCAAAATGCTACTGTTACCACACACACTGCCACTGGTACACATCTCTCATGAAGAGTGGGAAGGACAATTTGGGACATACAGAAACAATGTGTATCGAGTCAGCTCCTGGAAACAAGGTGAAAAAAATGCATTGTTTACAGATCTCTCGATTCACCCACATAACGTATGCGGACAGCATTAGGTCAGCCGCCGCTGCATTCGCAGCAAATTACACACAAGTGAAAACCAGCTGAGTGTTAACTTGTCTCAGCGTGTCCTCAGCACAAAACGCTGCAGAGTGGACGTTTTGAAACGGTACCGCTCACGGTCATGACCCAGAGCACGGCAAAGTGCAGAAACGTCACAGAACTCCCCCGGAGACCAGGCTAGTTGTGCCACAAGTTAGGAACAGACTAATTGGTTTTCTAAAAATCAATGTTTTTGCAATACAGAACATATGATTTCTTTATATTGCTGCTCAAAGTGGAAATGAAAGGAGTACGGTCACCTCTGTTGTTACAGAGAGGTTGAATAGGAATAACAGAAAATTGCCTTTTGTTTTGTCCAGATGAATAAAGCCCAACTATTTAAAATTGTGGTAATAACAACACTGAACTATTGTCCTCAGTTCTTAAAACATTATTGAGGTCAAATTTTCAAACATTTTTAGCACAATGATTTTGATGACTGGTGAAAAAAAAAAGTCCAGTGCATGCATCGCACTACACACCCACACTGGTGGGTGAGGGCTTTGACTGCTGTAGGTGTGTTACTGAAGCAGGAGGGATTGTACTGTGTTATCTGTTTAACTCCTGAGAGGGATACTTATCCTGAGTCACTCCCAACAGAAATATCCAGCTCTATAAATAAGTATGCATTAGAATAAATATCTCAGCTAAGTAAACGAATATGAATATTTGTGCGAAAACACTTGCGGCATCCATTTAAGGTTAAAGAATGAGAGGTGTGACCAAAAGATTGTGGGGGTGTGGGAATCGCATCTATGGCTTTACTCTTCAGTACGGTACTTAAGCTGAATTGCTTCAGTAAAAATGCTCAGCTATTAAAGCAGGCAAAACTTTCAGCTGTGCAAGTCATTTCAGATAAGAGCATCATAAATTATCGGTCACTATTTTCCTGCCAGCACAAAAAAGAAGGAAAGTCATCGGATCCTGCAGAGCTCCATGTATGTGCTGATGTGTGCCTCCCCTAACAGAAGAGCAGTGGTTTTAGCTTCAGGTTTTGATCTGGTGTACCAACAAAACTACACTATTGGCTTCAGTGCTTACCTGCCATACTGGAGACAGTAATTTCAACTCGGTGCTGCTGATTGGTTGCAATATGGAGCTCAGACACTATGGGCCTCAGGCTGCCATACCAGCATCTCTGTCCATAAAGATCTTCCTTGTTTCAGCATCACAAACTCTAACACAAAGGGACTGAACTTTCTTCATCTCAGACTGGTTAGCCTTGGAATAGACAAGTGCTGTCTACTGCTTTTTATCCAGCTTATTACATAACGACTACTTCATTACCTCGATACTACCTTACTGCCATGCAATTTTAGGTTCTGAACTAAAAAACATTTTAGCTGTTACATTTAGTAAGCTCTTTTATCTGAAAGGTAGCTAATTTTTACTTTTTCACAAACATAAAAATGAAAACATAACTTAGACGTCCACCGCAATACTATGTGTCTCTCTACAACCTTGGCTGTGCAGACAAACTTTGTTTGCTTGCTGGATGAAAGGCAGTTACTTCTGTTTGAAATATGATAATAATAAACTATATATTGGACGGAAAGCAACCACATAAACATTATTTGTTACTATGCTGGTATTAATCTTCTGGTGAGAGACTGACTCTTTGAAGTCAGTGCTGTGGGTTTGATCATGACACTTGTGCTCATTCACAATAAAGTGTTTTGAGATGAGGTTGTGTTAATGATTATGAATTTAGTATTCGTAAAAGCCAGAGTGTTACAGTCAACCGTGTTACAGTCTCAGTTTCCCAATAGCCACACCTTCACCTGTGTTACAGTCTGTTTCCCTGTAGCCACACCTTCACCTGTGTTACAGTCTGTTTCCCTGTAGCCACACCTTCACCTGTGTTACAGTCTCAGGTTCCCCAATAGCCACACCTTCACCTGTGTTACAGCGTCAGTTTCCCTGTAGCCACACCTTCACCTGTGTTACAGTCTCAACTGATCTGAATCTCAATGTCTTGCTCTGTACAAGGTAATAACAAAGGTAAAAAGATAACAATTTTTCAAAATATTCCAAATACTTTCTGGTACATATACTGTATGTTATCTCCATAGGACACATATGGTATAAAATTGTATTTAAAATTATTCTGTGAAGTAAATAATTTGGATTTGAAATAAGGAAATCATGTGCCTCTGTGTGTCACATTTTTTTAACAAACAGGAAACACTAATACTAGCCTAGCAATAGCAAGCTACTGAATAAAAAAGGACACGCTATCTAATAACAGTCTGGAACAGGCATCGTTAAAAAATACACGAGAACAATGGTGAATGTAAATGTTTTCAGTGGTCTTTAATTGTCTGCGGTGGTCATTAAGATCATGCTAAAGTATAATAGATGTGTTCCTGGATGGAGTGTAACAGTAGCACAGTTCCTCACTTCACTTCCTGCCCCACGCTGACAACTCCTCATCCATGTTTGTGGAACAGGACAATGTGAGTAAGAACTACAATATCAGAACATATTTCATCTCTTGACAACCGTATGCTTCAGGCCACAGTGGCAGCAAGATGTAGGCACTTTTACCATTTACCACCGCAATTACACAAGGACAGAAATCAGCCTCCGATGCAACCCAGTTGTAATTCTAGTTTTGACACAGTCATCTTGCCTTCCTGCCACGCGTCTAATTGCTGCCAGTGATGAAAGAGCTGAACACTGAAAATAAGCTCCTTACTCATTAAATGCATCGCGTGCCCCCGGTGGTGCCCACCACACTCATTATAACTCTTTTGAAGAATGCTCCCACTCTGAATGACAAAGGCAGCTTCTGCTCTAGCACTTCTCCCTGGAACTCAGTGCAGCAATGCTGTGCTAAAACCCCGGGTTGCGTTACGCCGTGTGGCTGCCACCCGTCCTCTGTGGGCCGTGCCAAATGCCACGGTTTGCTGCCCGTGCCGTGTGCTCTGTTGTCCCCTGAGCAAACAGTACACCTGCAGCAAAAAATTATGACAGAGTGTAACCCTCCCCACTCATCAAGTTTCAATCATTACAGGCATATTTGGAGTCAGGAGCGCCCCCAGCAAAGACCGTTGACTTCACAAGCACTTAAGACTAATTAAGAAGTCTGTGAATAATGCATTTGGCAGCCGGCCAACCTTGAGTCACCACCCTTTCAGAGGTTATCAATAAATAAGGCTTGCTATGTGGCTACCTCATATACCTAAGTAGGTGAAGAGCTGAGTGCTGTTAACAGAGCAGTAAATGCAGCCAAGCCAGCAGACCTGCCCGTACCTGGCAGTCAAGGCCAGGGGCGGCAGGTAGAGAGGCTGCTGCTTGCACCAAATACTGAAATTCCGTTAATTTTCTGACACCTGATATAAATGGAATTTGTTTGTCAGACATGATTAAAATAATTTTCAGCTTGAGCCTTATTTTATAACATTTTTGAATTCCTGTGTTCTGACCATCACTAACAATACACCTCTACAGCACAGGTGCTGTAGCATTTTAGCTGCATAATTAACACTCCACTTATAGCAAGTGATGCATTCAGTCCTGTATTTCTCTTCTGCTGCTCCAGACTTTAAATTGTGTGTATTTTCAACTTTAGTTAAGCTAAATTTAAGACAAAACAGCAATTCATGTTCCTTTGTCAAACTAAATTAATTTTTTGACTATTAGGTTTTTTTTAGTACTGAAGGCAGCACGCAGACCCAGATGCCCTGTGAAATAGCAGCCTGTTGGTTCTGTTCAATTAGTCCCTTAATTGGATTCTCTGCAGTGGGGCAGGACTATTATCAAGAAACTAAATTATTGCAGGCATTTGTTTGCCTTTTCGTCCCATAAGAAATGAGCAGCTGCAAAGTCCTCAAGTCTGTTGTTTCAGTCCAAAATGTAGAGAGAGATTCACTCACTTACATCCCACTGTGCACCTGAAATGATTCATGTGATCATGGACAGCAATAATGAACACCTATTTTTACACCAAAACAAAAACCCAGGTTCTCTTGTGGATAAACTGAGCATTTCTGTTTTTGAGTGAATCCAAAAGGACATGAAAAGGCTATTTATATGAATTGTTAATGACAAATTTTTCATGATCACAATGTTGGCCATTTATCTTTTATGCGCATATATTTACATTGATGTAGCATCAATGCAGCACACCTCAAAAACAACCGAAGTGTGATGCTTGTTTGTGACCATTTAAGGTAATTAGAACAAAACCATTAAACCCAGTTCAAATACTATTCCAGTAAGTAACTCTGTCCCGTTTTTGGATACCGATGAGAAGAAATATTTCTGTAGGAAATGCAGCCTATCAACTGAAGAGGCCGGTTCTTCGTGGAAATCCTAACTACGGAAGCATTGCAGCAACCCTTTCTAGTGTGTCTGTCTGAATTACAAAGCAGCTTTTAAATTCAGGAGCAACTAAAGTAATTTTTTTTTTAAGTGCCAGTTAAATATATTACTAATCATTCATGGACTGGCAAAGTACAATTACTTAAAATACACGTGAGTTTGGATGAAATTACACATATAGATTTTTTGAAGCCTTTCACGGGTTATATAGAATGGAACAGCATCATGGCTTCAGATGTCACGCCCACCCTGGTTTGGTGCAGTGAAGCCCAATGAGACAGGAGAAAGTTCACATAAAATATACAGTGTTCAGAAGGTGAGCTTCTCCCCCCCGCACTGCGATTGTAGCAGGCCTGCTGCGTTTATGAAAGCACATGTCAGTTTAAATCAGACGTCACACTCTGCTCAAACTGGGCCGTGTCCGTGTACCTTTCCTCTGCACCTTCTGCCTTCATTACCACTTACATATCATTATCCTCGTGATGTTTTTTTTTTGTACATTAAAAGATACTGCACAGTTTAAAGCTTCAATCACTTTGGCATATATTTATGAAATTTCTTTCTCCATGTTAAAACGTGAGGTTAACATTCCTGTATAAATGATGCAGATAATGAACTGGTAAATTGTTTAAGATTTATTCTGTTGGGAAATGATTATGACCCCTGATTTGCATCAGTGTCATGAATAGGGTTTTAAGTTCTGCTCAGTCACTGTGATATCAAAATACAGCAGAGTCTATCCATCAGTGTGTCCCATAGGCGTTTCTACATTAGCTACCTTAACATTAACAAGTTATGTTTTTCAGCATAGCAGACACATATGACCATATCAGTTATGGAACTAATGCAGATTCCTCTTATATAGATACTCATACTGTATACATCGAACAACACACTTACTTCTGTTGTGGGGCATAATCGTTAGTCTGAGGAAGGTACCTTTCTTACCATTGGGCAGTCTGCTGTTTTCCTGTTTCTGGGAGAGGATATGACCACATGAATTTTGCGAAATGTGTAAAACCACATAAACATGAGAAACACCTGTCATCACACACCAGCCGATTTAAACAGTGCGCTTTCGTCCTTGCACATTTTTACATTACAGACAGATAAAATTGTCAAACTTACTGTAACGATACTTATACATATGACAAAAATACAACAACAGAGGTTTGTAGATGTCTAATTTTATGGTACTTTAAAATTCATTAGTTATTAACCTTTACATCTGGCATTAATCTTTTATCATTCATTAATCTATCTGTGCCAAAACCTGGCGTTAAAAAATTAATGTGATACATGCCAAATATACATTGTAATATATGCCAAAGTGATAAAGTTCTGACATTATTTTGAATTGCAGTTAGTTAAAATCATCCCATTAATTTTAAACACTGTGTTTTCAAATGGCAACCCTACCCATAGTTCGTAGCTAACGTGATATCTTTAGGATTCTTAATGTGGTGGCAGCCACATTAATCTGCCGCTATTCTGACTTGCCTTCTGGCACCTAACTATTCTTAGACTTGCTTATGTTAAATGGGACTTTTTCCTCACCTTCTGTGTCATGCCTTCTCAGACAGCGACTTTGAACGTGTGTGCAGGTGATGGCATCTCCTGCCACATGAGACATCTGCTGTTGTGAGGAGGTAACATCACGAGACCTCCCTAAATGGCAGCGTGCGTCACACACGTCTCACTGGCACGACTGGAAAAATACTACATCAGAAGTGCCAGTGAAACCTGCCAGAATTTAGTAGTCATTAAAACGTGTAAATAACAACGCACTGGACCTTTTTACTGTGTTTTACTGTGTTCGTTATCCCTGTTCTGAGCAAATGTGCTTGGAAAGTAAATTTGAGATGACAACTTGGTACAAACATTAGATTCCGCTTGAGTGAGTTTATGCCTGAATTATATTCCCATGGATTAGACAGCATCTTCACAGCTACTGTGACAGAACAAACTCATTATTATGTAAAGAGAACAAGAACAAGAAAACAAAAAATTCTTGCAGAACCAATCCATTTTTCATCTCATGTTAAATTTTTTTATCTGTTATTGTATTTTTTTTAATTCCTAAGTGATTCCTAAAGCTAAACAAAATAATAAAAAATGTGCATGGATGAGGTGCAGAATTTATTTTGTATAAAGGCTAGTTCTCCATGACATACAGGGGAAAAGGTTTGATTAACATTTGGCAAACAGTGCTAACACACATTATTTTCTCAAATTTCTATAAATTGTTTTATGTCTGGTGAAATACAGCGATTGCCTGGTTTGTTGTGCCTCTTAAGAGTGGGAGAACGTAAGTAATTTGAACTCAGCATCAATTTTCTTCACATCACTTTACAACAAATAAAGATACAAAAAATACACAAATAAGACATCTTATATCAATCTATCAAATTTCTTAGCTATTATGAAATGAGATACTGCTAATTTACTAGTCCCTTTAAATTAATTTTGCAACAAGTACAACATTCACAATATGCTGGAAATCATATGGTTAATCACTGTTGTATACGTCAAGCAATTTCACTGAACAGTACTTTGTATGGAATGAAGACAACCCCCATTATCCCATAAAGCAGACAGAATTGCATAGTTAGTTTATAAGATATTATGTCATACAAAAAACAGTAATAATGTTTGAATTGTTTTTGGGTTAATCTGGCTGTGGGCTGTAACTGTGCACTTTTGGCAAAAGTAGAGAAAATAAGTGTGAGCATATGTGTTTGTATATGTGTGTGAAACATAAATCAAAAATACAGTATAAGGCAAGAAAGTACATGCATTTTACAATAATGTCTTCAGAATTATGTTTACTTAAAAGTAAGTGTGAAATCCAGGACGTCCACTGTGGTGGGTTAACCAGCTACAGCTCTCTAACTGGTGAGCACACAGACTGAATGGAGCCAGTGCATTTTTCATTTAAGTGGTTCTGAATTTGGCATTCCATGTCATGGTCATGTCATTATAACCAAATCCAATCCAGAATATATTCCATAGTGACTTGCTTTGGGCTACACTTTACACGGGACAGACTACAGCTTCCATTCCCACCTCCCGAAGAAGTTCGACACAGTGCTCTGTCTCACTGTGCTCTGAGTGGAATGAGAGAATCCGTTCGACATGCAGTGCTCTGTCTCACTGTGCTCTGAGTGGAATGAGAGAATCCGT
>JABJVR010016493.1:54744-66785 GCA_025773905.1 Chitala chitala | reverse complement strand
TGTGCTCTGAGTGGAATGAGAGAATCCGTTCGACATGCAGTGCTCTGTCTCACTGTGTTCTGAGTGGAATGAGAGAATCCGTTCGACATGCAGTGCTCTGTCTCACTGTGTTCTGAGTGGAAGGAGGGAAGCGGCTCATGAACACTCACATGTGTAGTTCTCTGTCTAGTTTTTAATGCAGCTGTTGGGCTAGCTGCATTATTACATGTTTTCTTGTTCATTTTGAGATCTATGGAGCATAGCTGCATTTCCAAAATAAGTTTTGCCTTATATTTTTAGGCACTGGGGATTTTGACTGCTAACTGGGGTGGTACATTCAATAGCACTCTATAGATCTGCGACCGATCTGAGGTCACTGGCTACTGAGAGGTCAATTGTTACCACAGGACGAATACTGACTGCGGTGTCGAACATTACCAGGTCAATTACTGTTATGAGGCCAATGGTTACCAAGAACTCAATGGCTGCCATCATAGGAAAAGTCAGAACAATGCCAACAGTTATCATCAGGTCAGTGACCACTGTGAACTGTCAGTTACTGTGTTGTCAGCGGTCATCATGAAGTCAATGGGTACCATGATGTCAGCACTTACAGTCTGATCAATAGCTGCAAAGGGGTCAACAAGGACGCAAATGAAGCTTTGAAAAGCTTTGCTCTTCGAAAAAAGTACAAAATCTGAGATTAATCATATATATATATATATATATATAATTCGTGAGCCTAAGAAGTTGCATTACCTTCTCATCAACAGACCTATTACAAAGCACTGTGACACTAACACAGAGCTACATGGCTGCTTCTTATTAACACAACGTGAGAGTATTATAATCCAGGAACTATTATAATTCATCTTACAAAGGCAAGCCTTACAGGACAAGCAGCTTCAGTTTGCTTAACACCTAAAACTGGAGCATAAATTCCCCCTTCAGCAAAATACAGATTTAAAACACAAAGCGAGTTGTGCTGCGAAGCCTTCACAGTGAGAAGGAGTGTCCTTGAGTGCTCCAGTAAGACCTGACACGATTCCTACTGAGACCTAGACTCAGAAGAACAAAGAGCGGAAAAATATACCGTAGCAGTAGAGTTAGCAGAAGCTTGTCAGAAACTATTTGCACTTGTAGTTTATTATTTTTTTCACTTTTTTTTGTACTTTTGTCTGCATTTTAGACATTTTATTTTCTTTTCTTTAGTTTTAAAAATCTGATTTAAGGCATTTAAATCTGATTTAAAGCTTTTATTGTCATTGCACACATATACATGTTACACGTACATGTCACAACAAAATTTGTTCTCTGCATATAACCCATCCCTAGGGAGGGAGCAGTGGGCTGCCAGCCACATGCGGTGCCTGGGGAGCTAGCACTAAGTGTATTGCTCAGGAACACACCTGGCAGCTGGGATTCAAGCCGGGAGGCTTCCATATTCCAGCCTGACTCTGGCAGGTTTATATACACCAGGCCACTTAAATAATTAGAAAGATCAGAAGTGCTATTGTATGCACTGTAACATATTGTACTCCTGACATAAGCACTATTTCAGGCATACAATGTTAATAAATACATAGTGTAAAATATACCAGAGAGGGTTTAACAATAAATTCCATGTTTTCCATAATACAACAATCCTGTTATGATCATTCAGTGACAGGTTTCTGCCATTTGGCATAGATCTTCAGTGTTTTTACACAGATCTTGATGGACAGGTTTATATATACTGTATACACACAAGATAACGTATGGACAGGTTTATATATACTGTATACACACAAGATAACGTTTTTACATTCCATATTTATCAACTTTAATATACAGACCTCTTTTGGTATCAGAGTTTTTTAAATCCAAATTCTCGCTATAATAGTGGTATGTATTTTGACATTTGTCTGAACTGATGATTCACTACACAAAATGTAGTGAAAGCATGTCAGAAAAAGTTTGAAAATCGCACAAGTGGAAATGATGCACTTGGTGCTGTTGCACCAAGTTTCTGATTGACATCCTGTCTTATGTTCGCTGTCTATGCTATATGAATGTTAACAAAGAAAAGAAACACAAAGTTCCACCCACCAAAACTCACAATCAATTTCTCTTCACTTGGTGAGTACAGTAACTGTTAGTCACAGTAAATCACCTGGTTTGTTCTCAGTCACATCTTTTTATCATAAAATATGTTATTAAATGTTTGTTGCTGCTGTGTACAGGATATAAGGAAACAATGTTTCACTGCATACTGTGTAAAAACACCCATTAACGACCTCTTATATAATTGATATTTAGGCAATCTGATCATTATATAGGTGCTTTACAGTTTTTGCAATATTTGGCATTGCTCTGGTCTTTGTAGATGAATGAGAACATTATTGTTCCCAGTTTAAAATAATGGAAGTAGTAATTTGATCTGCTTTCTTTCAATTTACAAGTGTGTTTTCAGGAACAAATTAAAGGCATAAATTCAGGAAATGGTGCTTCTTGAAAGGCAGATCATATGACAAGGTGTATCGATGATGACTGCATAATCTCATTTCATATCGACCATGTACAGATTTAGCAATTCCTTCTATACTTTTAAATACTTACTTTTTCTATGAGTTTATGCATTTTTGTATGTGTATCACAGGTGTGTGTGTGACGTATTTTATTATGTCAGAGCGTATATGATGAACTGCCAGCACCACATGTTTTGGACCCTGAAACTCAGTAATACGTCTGAAAAATATGACAGCTCCAGTCACCAAGACAAAAAGGTTCTTGCTTCCAAGTTTTCACACATTTATCACAGCAATCCTTGAAAACAAACAGCTGGTTTTACTACATTAAATTAGGGTGACAAGTAAAACAAACAAGTAATGGGCTTTCCAAGGCCAAGGTCAATCATCCTTGCAATTCATACCCGTGCACATACACGCACGCGCACACACGCACACACGGACACACGCACACGCGGACACACACACATGCATGCGCACATACACACAGGCTCTGCTTGCCAAGAAGATGGATCGAACTGTCAGACCTGCCTTCTGTAAAGTCCTAAACTTTGCAGAAGATAGGACACAGAAAAGTGAACATGATGATCTCTGGAGCCAAACTAAGTCTGTCATCCGGTGTAATCAGGGATAAAGCAGTCGTGTCCTTTTGGTTTCTAATGCACCTTGTTACAGAACGCAGCACACAAATGTCGCCATTTTGCTCATAATAACGGTACTTGTTACCAAAGACAGATGAATGACTGTCTGCTTCAGTGGTAATAAAGAAGAAGAGAGGCTGTGTGACCAGCTGACCAGCCTCTGCTCACTTCAAAGGCCTCACACCAGAAGAACTTCATAGACTGTTTAGCGTGTAGGTGTCTTGTACAAACTATAAACACTATAAAATCCATCAGTAGGTTTCAACAAATTCTACTCAATCACATAATTGAAGCCTGGTGTGGAGCTTTTAACCACAGAAAACCGAAAACCTCTCGGGGAACGGGCCACACTCTTCTTACCGAAAGAATGACTTTGGAAAGGCTGGAGAAATCGTCACATGAAAACCACTCTGTTATTTGTCATACCTGACTGGGCTACTCCCCTGAAAGCCATTTTTGCAGAAGTCTCTCTGCTTAACTAAAGTACACAGTGGAGTTATGTGAAGTGCAGAGATTACCCTGCCACTCCCCCCAGGATGTATATAGATGCTTCAGGCCCAAACATTGTCGCACATTAAATATCAGCTGTTTGGACATTCACAACAAAGCAGAACCTCTGAAAAACTTTCATTTTCAGTTTTTCGCCTCCCAGTTCACAAAGGTACAATGTGCATTTCCATGTATGACAGCCAGAAAACAACGTTAGCCAGACTAGCAGAAACATGAAAGTGAAATCCCCAGACACCGTGCCTGTTAAAGTATTAGAGTGTACAAAAAAAAACCCTTTTAAGATGTTTTCTTCCTCTGCCTCTAATAGAGCTGTTGATTACGGAGGCGTTCGTGAGGATCAAAGAATGATATGCAATTGTTACTATAACAGTGGCCAACAAAATAGTTTTTTCCACATTATATTTTCCCCCAGATCAGACTGCCGCTCTGGAAATCTTGAGACCATCGTTAAGAACTCTGATAAGGGAGGTCAGAGTGCACCTGCAAACCATCCATCAGCATTAGCTAAAATCTCACGACGCCCAAAACAGCAAGACACTCCTCAATTATAGATTAATGCATCATTGGCCTGCCCTGCAGACATGGGCCATGCAGGGGGTGGGAGGCCAGGGAGTGGGTCCTTGTGTGGAAAGAGCCGGGACAACAGACAGCTGACAGGCCTGAACCACAAGTGCAGCTGAAGGGGCTGCAGAGCCACAGAGCTGATTCCCTTTGAGCAGGCAGGGCGCTGTAGGCTGGGGGCTGTGGCGAGAGGCCCCATGGTGGGGTGCACTTTGGACACACAGGAAGCCCTCATTATAACGGGCAGCTCTCCTCTGACAAGACCAGTGTCAGAGCACCGCATTAGCGTTTCAGGGAAGGAGCGAAATGAAAGGTGCACCAACATGACCTCACAGGTGACAGTCGGGATATGCAAATGATTCATTACCAGGCATGCATTAGGGCCACTGGCTTGTTAGGGAGAAGGGGCCTCTGTCCCCCCAGTGAAGATACTGATTTCATCTCAGTGAGCGGCAATATCTGGACAGCCATTCAGAGGGAAGGAAGCAGTGGCAATTAAGGGAGAATTAATGAGATTTCTTGAGGTAAAGACAAAGTGCAGAGGTTTCCAAAAAAAAAATTCTATTAATGCACACAGACTAGTCACTAGAACTCATTAAGTGCTAAAAAGACTGCAAAGACTGTGGGTTTAGATAGTAGTAGCTATTAATGAAACTCATTAGGGTGGAATTACAGCATGTTCAGAGACATAAGCACTATATGGTGCCTTATATGGTATTTTAGTGTTAACTTTGGATGTTTGTATACTCAAGCAGCCAATCAGCTCTCACATAGAAGTTTTCCCATGTGTTAATCAATGAAAACCTGAAATATATGCTGCATGTTAAAACCCCAATTTCCCAAATTACCGAATTAGATCATTACTATATAGTTTTAATTTTTTAATTGTTGTAGCCAATGCAACCTATTTGTGTTAGCTTAGCAACATAGATGACTACTTAAAGAGCTAAAATGAACAGCTATTTGAGCCTTTTGAAGTACACGGTACATGAAACATCTGCACACTGATGAGAAAAGGAGACTTGTGTTCATGACTTTTACAGCTACGGATCCCAGCTAGTCATAACACGGAGTGTTTTCTAAGAAACTGTGTGTGAAACCTTCATTGTAGGCAGGCTTTCGAAGCCGGAGCATTTGCACTCACACCGTGAGGCGACCGAAACAAACTCTGGAAAGCAGGCGTTTATCCTCTGGTGATTTACATCTCGTCGCACTTCACACTCAAGTCGGCAAGTTGTCTTCAAAACAATAAATATGAGTGGCTGTTGCGAAAATTAATAATGGCAGGCTGAGTTTTGAAGAAAAAAAAC
The DNA here is from genome assembly GCA_025773905.1 of Chitala chitala. Taxonomy (NCBI): domain Eukaryota; kingdom Metazoa; phylum Chordata; class Actinopteri; order Osteoglossiformes; family Notopteridae; genus Chitala; species Chitala chitala. Next base: position 61,277 of record JABJVR010016493.1, on the reverse strand, counting down.
CTAATTTAAAATTAAAATGGAAGCCAGTTTTGCAACAAAGTGGCACAAAATATCGAACAAATATTTAAAAACTTAAATGCTTTTCTCATGCAATCTGCAATGGTAAATTGTAGGTTCTGTGCGTACGCTCGTCTGCACAGCTCGTTTGCAGAAGCTCGTTTGCAGATGCCGAAGAACTGCTGAATTCTGACTTTCGTGTTTATCTAATTTAAAGTGAAGGCAAAGCAAACCAAACCATTCTCAATATTTCATTTCTGGCATAAATGGCATTTAGTTTGTGAAAGCAGCACTTAAATGTGATGTGTGTCACCACACCGAGTTACAGTGCACTGGAAAGACATTTTAATTGACAGGAAAAGGATGAATGCTTTATTATTTAATGCATGATTTTGGGCCTTAGTTTCAAAATGATGAATGGGGGCCTTACAAGCTGGTCGGCCACACAGAATGTAAATTATTTTGCAACAGACTGTGTCAGCTGGTATTTCTTAAGCCAGACAGGGAGCAGTGTGGGAAATTCAAAACCACATAAAAAAAATCTTATTCTATCTGTCTGTCTTTTTCTTTATTGATTCAAGTGCTTTGTGCCATGGTTCAAAGACAGTTCAGAAGCTGTTTAAATGAAGTACCTGAAGCATACCACCACATAAACCTTAGACGTTTACACAGGACTGTTTAGATGTGTAGAATAGGACAGAACCCAGACCAAAAGTAATCCTGATGTCAAAGGGGTAACAACCCAGATCCACATGATGTCACACCAAGAAAAAAAAAATTATGAACTGAAATTGAAGACTGACCCATGTTTGCACAAGTGCAGTCCGTGGATAGCACTTAAAACCTGAAAGCATAATTACCCTAAATATTCAGTGATTACTAACTCAGCAGGTGTCTTCCAGTGAGAGTAATCTTTTAGCAATTTCAGCAATAAAAATATGACCCACATTAAAGTCAAGAACCATTGAGCATTACTGTAATCATCAAACTCCACGAATACAGCCCTAACAATGAAGCACTCATGGAACCTCATAAGCATTCTGTAAGGCACTTAGCACTCTATCTCCAAAACTGTCACCTAAGTGTTTCCTTAGTTTTCTGAAACTGTTAATCCCTCTCAATCTAGTTATCTTTCCCTGCCCGATGCCATCTTCTAAGTATTTCCTTATTTTTTTAGAAGCGTTAATCCTTCTCAATTCGGTGTAAGGTCAACAGAGCACAACGGCATCTAGCGGATTTTAGTGTCCCAGGAATGGAAGGCACAAGGTGTGAAAGAATGTCAGATCTTCACCTGGGTGACGATGACATGACTGTCAGTACGAGTCTCTGTTTAAGACAGAACAGCGCGCTGTGGCAGCTCCGCAACACATGTCTGGACTCTGGAATGTGTGATGGAACATCTGGAGAACCTCTAAACCGCATACAGACTCAGGTAACAGGTGGAACATCTAATCAGATACAGACTCTTTTTTGTTATTGTGGAAAAGGTCAACAAAGGTATAATTCCTGGAAAAGACTGCAGTTAATAAACTAACTAGGTAAAAACTTGTTTTATGTGTGTTTGTCTCAGTTTTGTGTTTGGGAATTCACGTGTCAAAAGTTCCAACACTGTTTTGCTTTTTGTTCCATGTGATATGCTCAGTGAAAATGAAAGTCACGTTGAGGATCCATAAAAATGCAGAGATCCCCTACTTTGTAAACCTGTCTGCAAACAGCCACTTGTTAAAAGGGTCCCAGCAACAAGTACCAATTCATTCAAGTGTTTCCATGTCCTAAATTAGTGAATACAGATATGAAAAAAAATATGAAGTTACAAATCATTTTCTTTTGGCTCTGGAATTACAGGAAGGCAAGGATGGCTGAACTACAACATTAGATGTGCATCTCCTCACAGATCATGCCAGGACTGTAGAACAAAATGGGATTATGTGCGTTTAGCCAGATTTGGCGATTTAACAGTATTCCTTTGATACACATCGAGTGTTGAATTGTTTTCCATACAGCACTTTTGGAAAATGCCCTCACAATGGGCTTCGGCAAAGTATTTTGGATCCAATCTGCATCAAGGCTTGCTAGCAGGGTTCTGATGTACGGGAGAAAGATTGTGTTTTAAAGAAGTCTGTCAGTGGAACTTCATTGTGTTGTCCAGTGAAGAGTGAGAGAGCATGCCTAGGCCTTAGGGCTTGCTCAGCAATCAGGTCATTTCCTGAATGAAAGACAGACAACGTGCTGCTTATGCTGGACTGGATTTGCCTGCCACTGCTCTTCCTCGTCTTCTCGCTGATCCGACGTGAGATCGAGGATGTTCAGGCCAAATTAAAACAGGCCTGCCTTTGCCAACTGGCATCGTGCCTGCAGAACGAAGCAGAAAATGACAGCTTTTAAATATTAAAATAAGCTTGTTTAATGAACGATTCGAGCCTCTTGCACATGTCCCTAATTAAAATGAATACAAGCCTTTGGATAGCAGCCCGCACTGTTGCCATAAAGGCTGTCGGGCAGTTAGCGAAGACGCCTGGCTCTCAGTTCACTTCTCCAGAGAGTTAGCCAGGCTCTCAGGCCAGACAATAAGAGCCTCAGGAACCCAACAGTGGGACCTGGAGGTGCTCTGGCTTTAATGTTTGTAAGCAGTTTGCTCCCCCAGTGAAAGGGAGAAGGGAATATATTGCTCAATATGTGTACATCATTGCCCTGAGTGTTAGTTACAAAGAAACCCACTGATTTGATGGCCTGTTTGTTTAGCCATAGATCTGCCTGGTTAATCATTACAAACCAAAATACACACCTTGCTCACCTATAGTATCTTACGCCACTGGCAACCGGTGTGTGTTTTTGTCCTTAGTGACCGTCAGATGTAACGACCGTCCCACTGATTAATGAATATGGCACTTAATACAGTGTGAATGAATCATGGAGACACCAAACATGCATTACAGCATAAGCACATTTTCGCATATGCGTCTCGCTGCCGTTGAGCAGGGGCATACCCACCACCACCACTGATGTCAACCCTCTACCGTCAAGAAGCAGGTGCACCTTAATGAGGATCTGCAGTGATCGAAAGCAAGTGTACATCCCATTGTGACACCATGTGCAGTGAAGATGTCCCTGATGAAGCATGCGTTTCACTGCGTGCTCATACAAGTGAACGCAGCACTAGTTGTGCCTATATACAGTACTGTCAACACATCTATCAGGAGCCCCCCCCAGCCTCCTCGACCGCTTCATAATCCCTTTAAGATAACTAACGTAGTAGAAGATGTCTGCTGGACAAATGAGACTTGAAGGACCCAGAGAGTATGAAACAAAGCGGTGCATGTCTACAGGTCACCCCTGGTGTCTGCCATTGGTACGGTCCCAGGTCAGAGGTCACAGAGAGCATCAGCCTGGAAAGTTTTCCTCTTGCTTTCCTTCTCAGCCAACAGTGTTGAGAAAGAAAGCCTCTGATCTTCACAACTTGCAGTAAGTTCCCAATGGCATCTGCCTTCAGGTATGGGACAGGATACATCCCTCCTCATCCGACCAAAAGCTCTTCCTTAATTGACATAAATGAGGGTGCCAATCACAGCACACCGCTAATATCCTTCTGCTTCCTGCCGCACATGATTAATGCCCTGAACTGCAATTTTATTAACAAGCCAAGTGCGAAATGGAATTCATAAAGAACCCTACTAAATTCCGTGCAGGACAGGAAGCCCTCATCCTCTTCCTCGTTAGCTGTACAGCCAGCATGGCCGCCGCTGCTTCTCCCAAGCTCCTGCAAACACAGGTCTAACCAGCAACAATAGCACTACAGCAACACAAACCATCACACACCTCCAGAGAGGATCGAGACTACACGATCGCCATACAAATCGGCAGAAAGCCTTCAGCAATTTGTTTTGCTAATTTAGTTTCTATTGTGCGCTTAGGGACAGGTGCCTTATTTAATATTTAACGGCCTCGGAGTGAATAATTACAGTCTACTTTAAATCAATTGAAAAGGCAGCAGTGACCACCCAATCCTTCTTAATTACAGCGTCAGTGCACTGATCTTGATTAATTCAGTATATGCACGGGATACAGTATGGATTAGCTGTACTTGTTTTAGCCCATGAAGAACTGCATATGCACAAATCATCCACTTCAGTCAAATGTGAAACTAGAAAATATTACAATATTACAGAAAAGCTGACCTGTGCAAACAATAAAATGAAGATTAAACTGAAGCAGTATTTTATAGTACATAATGTTAAAATCTACCCAAACTTAATATGAAAATAAATATACCTTTGCCTAACTTACCACAATTTTTTTGTGTGTAGGGCCACGGTTTACTCTTGCATGTACTGTTTTGTTGTTTTGTTGTGTAAACATGTCCACATCATTATCTCTACGATTACCAATAGCTTGTATTTACACAGCCTTATACAGAAAACTGCTGTGTATTTTGCCATTTTAAACAGCTTTATTGACGTTTAGCTACTTTTCAACTTTATTTCTAAAGTTATAGATATCATGTGAAAGATTTGTATACAATAAAATAGTTTAAAAATCAAATTAAACTTTTTTTCCCACAGTGGCATATTAGTTGTAAGACTCGTCATGCAAATATTAATTTAAAAATGACCGCATAATATATCAGTTGCACACAATTAGCCCGACTGCATTGTTCAACAATCAATTTGAAAGCCTAATTTGTAAATGAGGCCTTAAACATCGTTAGCTACATGGCAGATGAGGGACTGCTGCTCTTTTTGTGTGTGTTCCACTGGGTGCTCTCTGACAAAGCGGAAGCCTCCAGGTATTCTATAAATATGGATTCCTCTGGCATGTGCAATGGCTCATCTTGGCTCTGTGCTTGACAAGAGGCCCTGGGAGGAATGCCCTGCAGAACTCTCCACAGCACAGGAGGCCTGGCACAGCGAAAGATGGATAAGGGCCCGCTCACACAGTCTCGCCCCTCTCTTGCGAGGTCTTAAAACACTCCGTCCAAATAAATCGCCCCGATTTATTTTCCCAGACGCAACGTGGATCCCAGCGCCACGCGGGGAATGACATCACACCACTTTGAGGCTAATAAGAGCTTGTATTCCATTTTGCTGTTATTACTGTCAAACACTGACTCCTGATCTCTGGTGACTTAATCGGCAGCAGATATTGCGGCTTAATTCGTTTACGGAACATGCAAAACGACAGCTCGCTCAGCGGCTGTCTCCCACCAATCCCTCGACAATGAATTCCAGACCATGTATTTTGAAATTCTGTTCAAACCTTACACGTCCTGCCTGACTGCTGTGAAAATGTATGAAACACCTATGCCTTCCACCAGCTGTACATGACACATTGCATGCAAAAATAATTTTTATATATGTACAATTAATAAAAGTGGCCAAAATGACAAGACTTATATGACATAAAAAATTATACAAGATGAGAAAACACCAACCAGTACTGTATATGTTATATTAAGACTTTATGCATGTGAGCTGAGTGGTAACACCTAGCCTATGGCCTTCTGGTCCTAACTACCATAGTCCTTTACTGAGAGCAGAAGTCCAGTCATGAGGCCTGTGGGACAGTGTGTGTTTCTGAGCTCATCGATCCTGGTCTGGTGACGCAAACACCACTATAAAGGCTGCAGTTCTTAACCATGCTGGTCCTCCAGGAGAAGGGAAACTAGAGCAGAAAGCTCAGCTGCAAGGAGATTCCACATCTGTCAATACTGAAAAGGTTAACGGTTAATGAAAAATTCACTTTAGGATTCTGACGGCTTAGCATTAGTCATACTAATTTAATAAGTGCTGGCTGCGGAGGGCACGAGTGCAAGTGCACGTGCTGTGTTGTGCGTTCGTGTGTTTTTTTTTCATCCAAAGACCAGCAAGGTTGAGCTCAAGGTGTGTACATTGTATCCTAGAAGAACACAGCTCCCAGGAGGACGGAGTCGAAGGAGGAGCTGTAGCTATACTGCTACAGAAAGCACCAATGCTAGCACATGTAGTTCTGCACTGGGATCGAGTCCTCATCCAAACCATCCCTGGTAAAGAACATGGTGTCTAACGGCTGGTGGGAGTCACATCTCATAGCGCGCCTGGGCACCTGGCATCCTAGCCAAGACATGGCTCTGGGTACCACATGTGCCAAGAGCTCCGATCATGTCCGCGTTTCAGGCCGTTACCTGACTGAATGCCAAGAGAAACAGCTGCATGTGAAGGAGGGATGCTCTCCACAGACCAGCGTTCACCCACAGCAGGTGACCACAGCTGTTAATGGATCATAACAGCGAAGGAGGAGGGGCTGTATTACACGGCTCTGCCACTCCAGCTCCCCGTAACTTGTTTCCTTACAAATGAGCTGGCAGCATGCCATTTGGAGGAACAGTATGGGTGTCAGTGCACTTCTATAAACACATGTACTGTCATGGACACCAGAGCAAGATGGGCACACCCTACAGTGCGTACATTTGCCATGCTCTGCTGCTGCATAGACATGTCAGTTTTTGAGGTGACAGCAAAAGGTTTGGTCATGACTCCCTAAAGATTAGAACACCGCTGATA
>JABJVR010016493.1:40393-54644 GCA_025773905.1 Chitala chitala | reverse complement strand
TGCATAGACATGTCAGTTTTTGAGGTGACAGCAAAAGGTTTGGTCATGACTCCCTAAAGATTAGAACACCGCTGATACCTCAGCCCTTGTGTACTACAGCACACTGTGACCGGCACACACAACCCAAGCCATTAAGGTTGTAGCACTTTATGTCCTGAAGTTGTTAAAATGATTGTGAGTTATTGGCCCAAAGCTGGTGACTCACAGGTGTAGGACGTTTTGGCTGTGAGTCCTACACTGACTGCGAGCGATTGAGAGGATGACACCTTCGATCATGGCCCGATTGTTAGCCTGGGTCATTGTTGTAGATAGTACTTTTTTGGCTGCAGCTCAGTGTTGTTTGAAATGTTACATGACTCAATAGTGGCGAATGACACTGAAGCAGGGCTCCAGACTAAAGAAATCACACGAGAGCTATTGGCTCTAGAAATAAAAACCAAATTATTTTTAGTTGCCAAATTACAAACTCAGAGTTGTTCAGAGAAGTATTGGACACAGGGCAGGATGTACACTGGACAGGGTGCCAAGTCAGAGCAGCACAATAGCTGATATTAACATATAAAACAATTAGTACACTGCGGTGGGTTGGCACCCCGCCCTGGGTGTCCCCCTCCTGATTTGTGCTGGGATGGGCTCCAGGCTTCCCCACGACCCTTAATAGGATGAAGTGGTATAGACAATGACTGACTGACAATTACTACATACTCTGTTGTATTCCATTAACTCTGTCATACCACTATACTTCCTGGGTTCTTTGTAACTTGACGTCTGAAGACTCATCGGTCCTTTGATCCAACTTTATCCACCCTTTTTAATCTAGGTGAGCACAAAGTTTTTTTTTGAGTAGTCAGTTGACAAGAAACAGCATCTCAGATAAGCAAATTAAATATTTGGTCAGGTCTATGCAAAACATTGCAACTAAGTTCTGGAGTCTGCCACCAACTGTATCTGTGCCATATCCGTTTCAGACTGTCTCGAGCCCTGTTGGAGGGCAACATTTTAACCCATCACACATACCACTTAGGTAATGTGGAAGGTTGGCCTGCAAAAACACAACCGTTCTGTAAAGAGGAAAGGAGACAGCATCACCTCACCCAGTCACACCCCCTCCCCATACCAGCAAGCCTAATCCACCTCTCCAATTATAAATGGAAGGTTCTCCAAAGTTGTCCTTGTCACCAATACCCTTCCCAATAAAATAAACTTCTTGACAGGAGACTACCACAGCTGAAATACAGTTACACCAATCCAAAAATATGTCACCAGTAAAAGTCATTCTCACACTGGCTTTGCCATATGCTCAGGGCATGCTTGCGACTGCTCCTTGTTTCAATGTCAAGCAAGCTGCCTTTATAGATGCAGCCAGGAGTCCCATTAAAATTACACTCTGAGCTGAGTCATAACTCGTGTTCCTCAGAAGGCTTATATAAACTGGCCTCTTTCTAGCTTGACTGGGCATTTCTGTCAAATGTCTACAGTCACCAAGGGGGTACTTTATGGAATGGCGTGGCACCAGGAGGACAAACCTGATATTTGCTTTTATGACAAAGCAAAATAAAACAGTGAACATTAATTTTACAAGTCTTGAACCCTCTCACTCAGGTTTTTCTGTGCACTTTTTTGGCATCCCTGGGCTGTGTAAACAGTGGAGATGGATGGCGTGTTTTCATGTAAAAGTGTGTGAGCCGATAGTGTCGCACTGTTGGACAGAACACTGTCCAAAACAGCATCATGCAACCATGGAAGAGTTGTGCTCCAAATTATTTACACGCATCTGTAGCTCTTTATGTTTTATTGCACTAATTGCCCTCTTCTTTTTTGCTCTTTCAGCCCAGGAGGTTGCTTCCTCCAAACTAAACCTTCATTAAACTCTGGTGTTTTAATCCACAGCAAGGTGCACAAGGTTACTTGAGAAATTAAGAGTAATACATGGTAACTGTGTTTCTTTGGGAAAAAAGTGTCATTTATAATGTAAACAAAACAAACAAGATATCTTTTCAGCTTGTAACTTTTCACCTAAATACCTTTCTCAGAGGTGTTTTAAGTAAGAGCTGCCTACTGCACAACCCATAGGATGTAGAGCTCCCAAATTAGGGCATATTCTGGGCCATTCTATGAAACCAATGAGTCACAGCTGAAGGCTGTTAGAGAATAAACCAGGGCCAACTTTTAGCTCAACACAAACATGGAAACCACCACCCCCGTTGGGTTGAATAAAATTTAAATTCCACTAAGCTCACATTTGTGTCCAGCGACACTCATAAAAGCATAAACGAGTTTTAAGTGAGAATTCTGCTGTAGGTTGCAGATCTGCCCTCTCATGGTCTCTCTGTGAAGATGTTAATAATCTGCTGTCTGTCAGCATTATTTTGAATGTTGTTGTCTTTGCACTTTAATTAAACTGTAATGCTATTTGTCTCTGAAAATACAGTAATAAATAAGCACAGAAAATTATTCTCAGTCCCACAAGAACAATGTGTTCACACACACACACACATCATAGAAGCAAAAGAAGAATTATATAAATATTAATTGTATGAGTATAACGTAAATATTAATTGTATGAGTTACAAATAATGGCTGCCACTTAAACAGCTCATTCCATGCACACAGCTATGGTGTACATAGTTTTGGAAAAAATAAGATGATTACGCTTTTGAACTGAATATGTTTTGGTTAATATTATAGTTGCCCAATTCTGACAGGTGACAAAACTTTACCAGTATTTTGCACGGTCTGTTAGTTAAGGGTCTATATATTAGCAATGGGTCTGTCCCTGAAAAATCAGTTTGGTTGTTGCAGTGATACTGAAACTTAAAACTGCTGGAGTAAAAAACTGACTCTACTCAGTTCTCAGTAGATCTAGTAAGATGATTACTAAAAACTCGGTAATGTTATCAAATCATGAAATATTCTCCACAAGTTTAAATTATCATAATCAAAACGACATACTTTTAAATTAATAAAACGATTTTTATCAGTGCCGTACACCATGTGTACGTTTTTCACGTATCGGTAAACAAACAAGCCAAAATGCTGTAAATACGTCATGGTGATACATTGGTATAAAAAAACGTGTTATGTTATACTGTATACACTGTATATTAACTCACATATGTTAATGTAGTGTGAATGAAACACAGCCAAATGATACCAACCCAAATCCAAACCCGAGATTTAAGATGAACACCGACCACAGCCAAAACCAGACCAAAATGATTAGGACCAAACATCTCCATTATACATACACCCTTTAAATCAGCTGCTATGTTTTGGACGCACCAGCGCTGATCGCACATGTAGCTCCACTAAATATGCAATACATGCAAGTTCTAGACAACAGGACCGGGGGGTTGTTGAGAGCAGTAGCGAGGTCAGACAGCCATTCTATTTCAAAAGCACATTAACATCAACAGGTCCCTTATGGCTGTATGGAGAACCTGTGTAGCCAGGACAAAACAATGACAGTCTGATTCTGGCAATCAAACATTTCTGTGTAGCTCTGATATGCATTTACTCTTGGGAGCTACATAGGATTTTCCAGCATTATCAGATTAACTCCAAATTGAACTGAATGCCATCTATATACATACACCACCCCCTCCACATACACTATACAGTATATAAAATCTACCAGTCAAATGACATTATGGCTCCTCTGTCCCCAACCACATATTTCAGTACAGAGAAACTGAACTTTGTGTCTTTAAAACAAGATTATATTAAAAAAATAACGTGGTATCATTTCCTTCTCATAATTGGTACATTTCACTCCCTTGTGCCATTTTCCAATTTAAAACAGCCTGACATTATAAGAGATGTTGTTCCTCCATTGCACTAAATCAACTACCACCGGCTGCTTTTTAAAATTAAATTTAATCCCTTTTTTCCCCCTTCAATAATGGCACAGGAAGCACTCAGTCTTTAAACACATGTTCTCACAGAAACTTTCATCTCCGTTTCTACTTTAGTGAATTAACGGGAACGGAGAATTAGCCTCTGTTGACGTCTTCTTCCCTTCGAAGGCAGTGTGAATTTTTGTGTGAGCATTGAATCTCTTACCTGAGCTCACCATGTCCTCTAGGATGTGTATAAAAAACATTTCTTGATCGTAATCAGAACACTTCCAGAGGAGGACTCTGTGCCACACATATCCTTCTTCCACAAGACCTTTGTTTTCACTGATTTTTATGAGCTACAGCTACAGTGACAAATTCGGTATCTTAGCTCACACTGATTACTGAATAACTTCATTAAATTGGCCTTCCAGATGACACCTCAGCATAACATTTCAGCAGGTACAAATGCTATGCAGAGAACATTGCATTATAAATGTACCATAACTAGCACGCATTTTAAACATTAATAAGAACGAGTTAGAAACACACGCCTCATTGTTGCACAGCTGAAATGCATTTGACAGCTTTCTTGCATTTTCTTAATTATAGGCTATGATGTACAGGAGGCAAACTGCTGAAAGATGCTATTATGGAAGATAATGCATTAACATTAATCAGCTGTTACTAATGCCAAGAAATGATTCACTTAAAATGTGCATCAACTGAAAACTGACAGCCCTAGAGAACCAAGTGTTTTTCTAGAGGAAATGCCTCCTTCATTGTTACATCAATGTTTTTTTGCCTCCACAGGAAGTACACCTGCCACACTGAAAGAATAAATTACAATTACAAGTACAGATGTCACTGGTATTTATGGTATTACTTCTGTTCAGCTAGGACCACACTGAACAAAAGCAAATGTACAACATAAAACAAGAAGTAAGATTTTTTTTTCAATAAACCTGTTTGAAAGATGTTTTTCCTGAATTTATCCAACACACCATTTTTCAGTATGAATTTCTGTAGGTGTATTTTTATTCTGGAATATCTTTGGTAACACTGGGGGTTCAAAGTTGTGTTGGAGTTTACATCTTACCGTGGCATTAGTTTTACATTTGATTCCTCTTTGTTCCCACAGCCGAGTGACCAGTTTATTTGAATTAATGCTTTTAAATAAGTATCGGTGAGTTGTTTGAATGTAGCCCTGAATTTAGAGCGTTTCAGTGTTGAGTAACCAGATACAAAAGGTGGTTTTTTCCACTTGATTTAAAAAGGTGATTCACAACTGAATTTCATTGCCAGCAAAACGTTTGTGGTACTAAAATCTTGTTTTCCACCAACATGGGACATCACTGTCATTTAATGGCTTTGATCAACTCTGAATTTCCAGGTCTACAACATGCAGTGTACAACTGCAACTTTCTGGGCACAATTAGGGCAGTTCTCTTAACTATGTTAACACTCTACACAGAAAACATGGTCAGGGTTCAGCCTTTTACTGCTGAAAAGGCCTTAATATTATCCAGTCCTATGATTTGTTGGCACCGTTTGAAATGTCTGAGTTACAGAACGGTGGTCTGAAGACATGGGTCTGCAATAATTCGTATCTTTGTCAGTAGTAAAGGGCTCCAAGTCCTTGACAATGGAGCCGTAATAACGCACAGCTGACCCTTTTTGAGCAGAAGAGTTCATGGTGAGCTGAAAGCCAGATGGGGCAGCAGGAAGGACAGAAATTGTGGAAGGACAGTGCAGCATTAATGAAAACACAATGTTCCTAATATAGTTTCCTTTCATGTTTTAATTTTCCATCTTAAAGGACAAAGCCTGATTTTATATTTAGCTATTCTAATAAAACGGTATGTCCTCAAACTTGCCCACCTTTTCCACAAGCACATAAAGCTGTAAGCTTACAAATTTTCCTGTTTTTACCCATTCTAATTACACATTATGTATCATGTTACTAATCTGGGTTACTAAGAAAACATATCCAGGGGTAAAAATGTCAATGGGGGAGGGGTTGGTGGTCTTCTTCCTGTACTCACTTCAGACACAAAAAAATCTAACCAATAGATAACACTAAATAAAATGTGTAATTTTAAGATCAAACGGAACAGTTTTGATAACCTGATCTTAGAGAACACACTAAGCCACAGTGGACAGGTAGAGCAGAGGTTAGGGGACAGGTACGGAGCCATCACACTCCACAGAGACACACCTGAGAAACAAAAAAAAGCATGATGAGGAAAGGAACAGGAAGCAACCAGGTGAACTGGTGTGAAATAACTGGAAAGACACAATGGCATTGTGGGATGGATCAGGAGTATTCCAGGATGTGATTAAAAAGCATACTGCAGGTACTGTAAGTCTGGACTGAGAGCTCACTGCTGTGGGCAAACAAAATACTGTATCTGCCTGGTGCTTTATTTATGTAACAAATGAGGATGTACAGTGTGTGTGCACCTTTGAGACACATGAGATGGCAAAAGTGCTTTCAGTGCTGGAAGGGATCTGTCCTAGACAGGCCACGCCCTGTGGCTAGTTTTTTTTTTTTGTAGTGTATTCTGTTAGTAAGGGAAATGCTTTTAGTTAAGTGGTTATTAACTGAGGTGGGGGCACAAAGTTGAGTTTTTTTCCTAGTGTGAAGGTATGCAGGTTTTTCATGTGTGGGGCAAATGAACACCTTTCTGGCTTTCCACAGGGTACCTTAGTTTACAGAGTTGTGAATCACCATTTCATTGGGCTACATTTTATTTGGGTGTTGATTGGTGTTTGAGCTGGGAATTCCTGCAGGTCCTAACAGTTCTGCACATATGGGCACGTAGGTTACATGTACCTCACCAGAATATCCACTCCATTGTCAGAAGTACTGGTGTATGTACACCAGAACATCTCGCCGAAATGTGCTTGAACATCACATTCCAAAACCAGAGGCACTAATACATAGGAGATTTTAGAACATGCCTGCAGAGATTTCCTTTCATTCAGTCACAAGAGCATCAGTGAGGTCAGGCACAAATTTGAGTCAGTGACACCTGGCTCACAGCCAGCATCCCAAGTCATCCCAAAAGTGTTCAATGGGGTTGAGGTCAGATCAAATTCTTACCTAACAGTCTTAGCAAACCATTTGCTGCAAGTGCCTCGTTTCTGTGCATGGGGACAGTGTAATGCTGAAACAGGAAACAATCGTGCTCAAACTGCTACCACAAAGCTGCAAGAACACAATTGTCTATAATGGCATTGTGTACTTCAGCATTAAGATTTCCCAATACTGGTAGTATGGGCCGCAGGCCAAATCACAAGAAACAGCCCAGAACATTATTCCACCTCCACTAAGCTGTACAGCTGGCACCATGCATTCAGACAGGTAGCATCACCCAGGGATCTGCCAATCCCAGATTCACCCATCAGCCAGCCAGCTTGTGACATGTGACTGCCCGCTCCAGAGAACATGCTTTCCCTGCTCCAGAGGCCAGTGGCGGTGTGCTTTATCCCACTCCAGCTGAAAGCCAACCCTGCACATCTGAGGTTTGCGTACAGTTGCTGGAGTCCCATTTTTTAAAGCTGCCAGTGAGCACTTCCTGTGCTGACATCAGTGACTCAGGTAAAGCGTTTCACAGCCACCGACAGACGATTTTTGTAAGCGATGCACTAGAGCACTTCATGGTCCCATCCTGTGAGGTCGTGTGACCCACCACTCCTCAGCTGAGGTGTTGTCACTCTTTGACATTTTCTACTTCACAATATCTGCGTACTTGCACTCGACCAGAACAGCACTTAGCACAAAGTCAGCTAGCTGTTCACTGATTCTGCTCTCATGTCTAAAGAGATTGCATGGATGTACGCCATGTTTTATGTTCCTCTTCCCAATGGGTGTGGCTGGCCAAACCCACTAATTAAAATTAGTGTCCACATGTAGTGTAGCATTTTGCACACAACCACAAGTCCTTTCTTAATCCCAATAAATTTCCATTAAAAATACATAATAAGCCTTTGTGAGTATGACAGCAGCATAATTCCTGACTTCAGTGTTTTTACATCAATTATCTACTGCTATTTAAATTACTTTTTAAAAAGATGTGCGTAAACTACGATATTCACAATAAAACATTCTGACATTTGTAAAACTTGCATTCCATGCTTGATCAGATATTTTAACGTACATTAGTACCAGAAAATTGACTCAGGTCATAACGATGTCACCGTGTTATAACTTTCTGTTATCCACTCCTTCAAAATGTGTGTAATCAACAAAACAAGCTGTAACCCTAGCATGAGCTATGAAGCGCTTTCATAACGCCTGTGGCAATTTGAGACCATAAAATTGTAGCCACTCAACACCGTGAAGACATGAGGCGTCTCCGTTATTCGAACACCGAAAGCCTTTTCGCTTCTCTTACTCTGTTGATCCTGAAAGCCTGCAGAAGTAACAGCAGTTCTAACTAAGCAGAGACGCCTTTTGTGCAGTGTGGGAAAAATGCCCAGTTGAGTTAAAATGGAATTTATGGACTACAAGGTATGTAGCAAGTGAAGAGCAGTACAACAACAAAAACGCTGGGGAATATCCTTAACAGCTGTGCTATAGCTGAATTTGCATGGGAAAAACTCACTGCAGCATGGTGGCGTAGTGGTCAATTCCGTTGCCTTGCACCTGTGGGCCAGAGGTTCGTCTCCCGCCTTGGTTCTGTGTGCGTGGTGTTTGCATGTTCTTCCTATGCTTGGTGGGTTTTCTCCGGGTTCTCTGGTTTCCTCCTACAATCCAAAACATACAGGTTAGGTTGATTGGTGTCTCCAAGTTACCGATAATGTGTGTGCATGCCCTGTGGTGGGCTGGCACCCTGCCCAGGGTGTCCCCCATCCTACGCCTACGATGGGCTCCAGGCTTCCTGTGACCCTGAATTGAATAAACAGTATAGAGAATGAATGGATGGAAAATTCACTGAGACACAAATGTTTTTAAACTCTTGCATTGTCATGTGAAATGTTGCAGTGCTCTCCAAGTCCAGACCGTTTTTTTCCCCAGGAGGTAAGGACAGCGTTGTTGATAAAAGACGGTAAGGAAACGTGGCCTGTGTGCTTGACCTCGATCGCTCGCTCAGATGTGAGTTGACGGAGCGGCCCTCGGTCCTCTGGCGCTCACGCTGCAGGGGGAAACAGGCGCCAAAGGTGCGGTAGGGAAATCACAAGCACGTAAAGCGCCTCGAGCAAACCTAAACATAAATTGAAATCATGCATTCATTTGGCAATGTTTAAAACCCAAGGACTGGAACAATATAGCTTCTGTGGTGTCTGATTTCTGGCCGTTTGGGCTTTTTATACATTAATAAAACATGCCCTGTGATCTGCATATTCATTGTTTTTCCCTGAAACCAAAGTGATTTTCTTTAAATTTCGCAAATATACATTGCTGTCACCAGGAAAATATAAGTATTTCTGTTTTTAGAAATTAAATTTTCTTAATCAAGAACTGGGCAGCATTTTAATAAGCGTGACATCGCACGGAAATTAAAATGAACGCCGAACGCGCTGACACGAGACATGAGCGCTTTGTCACTGTTTATCCGTTTTAACTTCCACAGCGTGGCAATCGAACGGTTTTTATTCGTGTTAATTGGCAAGATGTTTAGTGTGATCACGCCGAAAGGCCTTTCAATAGTATTACATTACTTACATTTAAGAAAAGAAACAAATGCATAAACAGACGTGCAGTCTCGTGTGGATTCCAAATACCAGCACTGACAGCAATCAGATTTCAGCCGGTACTGCAAGTTTAATAGGATGTGACATCTCTGATGTTTCGTGAACTAATCTGGGGAACTGTGATTACACCTACATATACACTTTTTTCAGGCAAGAATTCACAGATTTCTGGACTCTGAAATATTTAAATCAAATGTGTCTTTAAAAAGCAAAACAACTTTCGGTTTATACGCGTTTAAATGAATATGCGAATGCTACAGAACTTACAAATGCAAATTTTTCTGGTGCCTCTGCAATGCGTGATAATACCGCCCCAACTCTGCTGCCTCAAGTGACAGAAAAAAGTCTTAAGGTCATCTTGAAATTTCAGTATCAGGGGACTTGCAGCAAACCCAAGAACATTTTAAAATTCTAAAATAAAATCCAGCTTTCTCAAAGAAGATGATACCGTTAGAGAAAATTCCGAGCCCTCTTAAACACAGTTCATGCACAAAGCACAGAGATGCAAATTCCGTGTTCTGCAATGTTTATTTGCCTTGTAGGGCAGATTGCATTTACTGTGGGAGCCACAGAATCCCCTTACATACAGCTAAACTGAAAATGTAAGGTTATCAAACTGTAAAATTAAATTAAGATAATGTGACAGTGGTGTAGATTAAATTATTTCAGATTCATCACCAATTTAGATTATTATGTTAAATTCAACAAGTGCTGCTGATGGAGTAATTATTCAGATGAGGACTACAGAGGCCCAGTTTCAGCAGCATACAATCAGTAAATTAAGACGAGGATGAGAATGCATCAAGTCAGTGCCTTTAGCCTAGAACCACCAAATTAAAAGATAAAAACGTTTTGTAAAGACTTTTAACCTGTAGGGTAGAGTGGGACATAAAGCACAATGAGGCAAGAGGCAACACTGAGCTGACAGCTCACATTTCATCCCTTATAACAGGGCTATTCAACTGGCAGCACACAGGCCGGATGTGGCCCCTGAGTCCTTTTTACTGGCCGTGGGTGTTGACATGTCATAGCATCTGGAAATTTTGGACTCTCATCTGGTGGGGTTGTTGTAATCTAGCCCCAAATCTCAACTAATTGGCAAAGGCTGCCTTGTAACTTTATTATGTTTAAGGGATTTAATGTGGGCTGTCAGCTTAGTGGTGTCTATTGCCCCCTGGTGCTTAATGCCCCGCTGTTCCTCAACTGTGAAGGAATGTCCCTTAGAATTGTGTTCACGTTCATTTGGCGGACAAGACCATCAAGACTGCAATCGGAATGTTTATTAAACCGATGTTAATTTTGGGTGAGGCAGGGTCACTGGGGATTTGAGATACATGGTTCAGTTTAAGGGGATTTCTCAGGTCACCTGAGCTGTTAAAATGATGTTGTGTTGCTAAGTGGCATGTGGGTCACACTGAGGAGCTCGTTCAGCATCCTACTTCTGCTTTCTGTGAATGATGCTCCAGATGACCCCAAACTGGCTCATGTTTCCACAAGTTGGACCCAGTGCCTCCTGTTACTCCACACCATCACCCACTGTTAGCCTGGCACCTCTTCCCCAGCCTCCTTCTGGTGCTCCATGAAACCTGCAGCCCCGTTAACAGAGGAGTGTGTGGCTGACAGAAACACTTCAGAGGAAGGACATACAAGTCTTCAACCCTTCTGACTACACCTTCACCCCAACCCCTCCTGACTATACCTTCACCCACCCCCTCCTGACTATACCTTTACCCCTCCTGACCACACCTTCACCCTACCCCCTCCCGACTACACCTTTTCCCCTCCCAACTACAAACGTTAACCCCTTCTGACTGCAATCAAAGTCAAATATCAGAACTGGCTGTTCCACAGTTAAGTAAAAAAAATTGACAGAGTTTATTGGCCCCTGGCATTAGAAAATATTCTCATTGGCTCTCTTATTTACTTAAAACAATATTATTTCATAGTTCATGTAACACTAAGCAGCATAAAATTGCTGAACAGTAATTTATGATTGTGTTTGCTCCAATTGCATACTTTGTAACACACATTAATTTACTTAATTTGTCTCATTTTATCAAAAATTTAAAAATAAAACAAAAATAAACTGAAGACCCCAAGTCATATTTCTCTACACATGCTTTAGATTTTAGGATTGATGTGAGAAATGTATAATCTAGATCAGAATAAATGTTTGTTTGGTGTGAAAGAACATAGCTATATAAAATAATTTTTGAATTTTTTGTAATGGAGAAAAAATACGTTGAAATACATATGATTACATAGGTTTAATTATGTTTTATGTAGGAAAATATTGGTATAATTATACATGGTGTTTTAAAATATGAGTTGCAAAATATGTTGTCTAATAAAGTTATGATAATTAATGGATGGTAGTTAAACTATGGTTGTCTAAATAGCAAAATATGTCTATATTTGCTATAAATTGGTAATAGCATTAATTCTGATTGAAATGGACAAAGAATAGCCATGTGCTTTTCTTCATGTTCATTCTTCAGCTTGCAGCCTGCTGTACTTAACCTGTCTCCTTCATGTTGGAATCAGACCCCAGAGTCTTTACTGAAATGAAACAGGATTTTTAAATTAATAATGCAGTGGGGTAATTTACCCATTTTAAAAATAACTGAGGAACAACAGCTCCTCTCTGCCTGAATACAAAGGCCAGCTGTGTGCTCAGGCTAGATAATTAGGTCAGGGTAGCAGGTCAGGGGAGACACAGGGTGGGTCAGGGTAGCAGGTCAGGGGAGACACAGAGTGGGTCGGGGTAGCAGGTCAGGGGAGACACAGAGTGGGTCGGGGTCACAGGTCAGGGGAGACACAGGGTGGGTCAGGGTAGCAGGTCAGAGGAGACACAGAGTGGGTCGGGGTAGCAGGTCAGGGGAGACACAGAGTGGGTTGGGGTCACAGGTCAGGGGAGACACAGGATGGTTCAGGGTAGCAGGTCAGGGGAAAAACAGAGTGGGTCGGGGTCGCAGGTCAGGGCAGACACAGGGTGGGTTAGGGTAGCAGGTCAGGGGTGACACAGAGTGGGTCGGGGTAGCAGGTCAGGTGAGACACAGATTGGGTCGGGATAGCAGGTCAGGGGAGACACAGGGTGGGTCGGGGTAGCAGGTCAGGAGAGACACAGAGTGGGTCGAGGTAACAGGTCAGGGGTGACACAGGGTGGGTCGGTGTAGCAGGTCAGGAGAGACACAGAGTGGGTCGGGGTAGCAGGTCAGGAGAGACACAGAGTGGGTCGGGGTAACAGGTCAGGGGTGACACAGAGTGGGTTGGGGTAGCAGGTCAGGGGAGACACAGAGTGGGTCGGGGTAGCAGGTCAGGGGTGACACAGAGTGGGTCGGGGTAGCAGGTCAGGGGAGACACAGAGTGGGTCGGGGTAGCAGGTCAGGAGAGACACAGGGTGGGTCGGGACAGCAGGTCAGGGGTGACACAGAGCAGGTCAGGGCAGCAGGTCAGGGGAGACACAGGGTGGGTCGGGGTAGCAGGTCAGGGGGCTTAGAGGGTGGGTCAGAATATCAGGGCAAGAGACATAAAGAGTGGTTCAGGTGTCCAGGCTCTGGGGTAACAAAGAGGCCCAACCATGATGTTCTTTACTATGTTTCACGGCTGGGATGAGGTTTTGATGTTGTTGTGTAGTGCCTTTTTTCGTCCAAACGTAGTGTTGTACATTTCTGCTGAAAGGTTCAACTTCTGTGTTATTTGTCCACAGAAAACTGTCCCAGAAGCATTATGGTACATCCAGGGCATTTACTGTAGTCTTGAGACACTAAGCAGTGCTTTTTTTTTTGAGAGTGTAGTGGTTTCATCCATGCTGTATTTCCATGAACACCTTTCATGTTCAGTGTTTTTCTTATATTGGACTCATAAATGGAAACTTTTGCAAGTACTGGAGATGTTTTTGCTGTTTTCCTTGATTCAGCTTTGCAGGTTGTGCTCTTGGTGTGATCTCTGCTCTCCTGGGGAAAGTAGCAGCAGTATTGAATGTCATCCCTTTGTAGACAGTTTGTTCTAACATCAACAAATCAGAAAAGCGCTCTTTTGGTAACCAGACTTAGACTTCTGTAGGGCTGGGCTCCCATACAGACCACACCAGTAATCTCATGACACTGCTTCCAGACATGACTCCAATTACCTTTATAAATCATTAGACCAGAGGTTCTTACTTTTTCCACTCTGGACTGTGATTGATTAAGCACTGTTCTATAAAGAAAATGAAATTTACACTTGTTTTATTGTTATTAGTTTAGCCAGATTGTTTGCCTATTGATGTGAGTTGTGTGACTTATCAGACCACATTTGAAAAAGCTCTGCAGAAGTGTAAGGAATTTCAAAGGCTTGACAAACTTTTTCTCAGCGCTGATTGTGTGTTACCGTCAGGGTTGAATGCCGGCAGCGGCGTGATTTTGTCATTGCATAAGTATCACACATCTGCTGTCAAAACGGCCACCATTATTTGAAGTCTTACAGGTTTCGTTTAATTTATCTGCCAAATCACAGAGCCTTTTTGTAACACGCACTGGCATTGGTTTATACAGTCCTTTTACTGTATATGGAAAGTTCATTTGAGAGATATATTTATAAGGACCAGTCAAGTCAAAAAGAAGGAAGATACACATAAAACATCTTTCTCTCAAATAATGTGTGTGTGTGTGTGTGTGTGTGTGTGTGTCTTCGTATCCAGTTTAGAAAGGAAGTTGTCCCTATGTCAAACTTTT
>JABJVR010016493.1:0-37400 GCA_025773905.1 Chitala chitala | reverse complement strand
CTGATGCTGATGCTGTGCTCCATGGCTGCTTCTGTGTAGTTCTCACACTCTTGCCCAAACCAAGATAACGCTCTTAATTGAAAAAATCTACGCTGCACTTATGAATATTGCAATAATAATTACTTTGCCGCATTAAGGGCTTTGGAATCACGAGAAAGCTGCAGACTTAAGCATTCTTGAAAGGGTCGTAATGAGGAATATATGAATAGAGTCTTAACAAACTGCTGTTTGTGTAAGTGGAAACTGTGTCATAAGCGAAGAATGATGGCTCCATTAATTAAAGCAGCACAGCTCGAATACCGCAAGCCTTTTTGGAATCCCTCCAAGCCATCAGGTTAATTGCTGTCATCTTGACCAATGGACAAAGAAATGCTCAATGTTTTTTTTTCTCTTTCTCGATAAGTGACATTTCTTTTATGAAACTGTTATATTCCATTTAGTACCATTTGTGGAAAACATCTACTGGATGTTTTCGGAAGGAAACGGACATGATGGAGCAGGCTGACTGGCTGGATAACAGGCATTTCATGATGTACGAAGGAAGGCTTAGAGATGTGACAGGTGTTGTCATGGATACATGGGAGTTCAAATAAGCATCATGATGAACATGGAAATAACAAGGAATACCATACCATGTCCAAGCAGTATTTTGATGCCGTCAACTGAAAACAAAGCTGAAGAGAAATCTGTTATTATCTGTAGTAGTTTAGTGTAGGCAGTTTCCATGGCTTAGCTTTAAATAGCTTCATATTTTATGGCCACAGAACACATGGCGGAGGGTGCAGTAGATATTGATGGGAGAGACCTTTATGCTGAGATGTGCTGAACCCCTTGACTGCTAGCTGTCAGCCAACAGGCTACCTGCTGCTCAAACTCCCTCACCATCAGCTCTCCTGCTGCCCAAGCTCCCTCACCATCAGCTCTCCTGCTGCACACTCCTTCAGTTTCTGAAAGCTTCTGCCTGGTTTTGTTATTGTTATGCGTTACACAAACTGACCAGGTGAGAGTGGCCCATGTGGCTGAAATGTGCATGGCTGCCATCAGCTTGTACGTGCTGGCAGAGTGGAAAGAGTTGTGAGGGTCATTAGCATTTGGACCTGTGGAGCCAGCTGTTGCAACTTTAGATTTCTTCATTAGCAGGCACCCGGCTGTGCTGCACTTACCATTATAGAGCAGCAAGGTGCCGTCCCTTAGCTGGCAACAGGATTGAGCTCACCAGCATAGATGTGTGCAGCCAGGCCCCAGGCAACTCAGAATGATCCTGCTGTGCAGTCAGCCAGTTCCAGTCAGAGCTCAGGCAGCCAGTCCGAAGGCACCTCAGTGAGATCTCAGTCAGTCAATCCGAAATCACCTCAGTGAGATCTCAGTCAGTCAATCCGAAGGCACCTCAGTGAGATCTCAGTCAGTCAGTCCGAAGGCACCTCAATGAGATCTCAGTCAGTCAGTCCGAAGGCACCTCAGTCAGAGCTCAGTCAGTCAGTCCAAAAGCACTTCAGTCAGAGCTCAGTCAGTCAGTCAGTCCGAAGGCACCTCAGTCAGAGCTCAGTCAGTCAGTCCGAAGGCACCTCAGTCAGAGTTCAGTCAGTCAGTCCGAAGGCACCTCAGTCAGAGCTCAGTCAGTCAGTCCAAAGGCACCTCAGTCAGCGCTCAGTCAGTCCAAAGGCACCTCAGTCAGAGCTCAGTCAGTCAGTCCAAAGGCACCTCAGCCAGAGCTCAGTCAGCAGATGCAAGCAGAGCACACCTGCCCCTCCCGTTCATTCAATTTTCGATTTAGACCACCTGCAGCCTGCTTAAGAACAGTCCCTCACACCCTCTTTGCTCAGTCTGGAGCTGCCTGTGTTTGATGTTTGTGCTCCTCTGTTTTTGTTGTGCCAGCACATCTCTAATAGTTGACATTTTGTGTTTAGTTTCCATCACTTTGTGTGCACCTGCATTTCCTCTGTATTCTGCATGTTGTTTTGTTGAGCAAGTGTAATGCTGGTGATTGTTGTCATGGTTACCTCAAGCTTTTGGTTTCCTGGTAAAATTCTTTGGGTTCCTTTTCTTTGTGTGGATCCATCCTCGTGTTTGCAACAATACAATAACACTGCAACAATAGTGTTCTGGCCACCTGAGAGACACTCATCTGTTAAACATGTGGTGTGTTAAAAGAACTAAATAATAGTTATTTGTCAATATTAGGCGAGTGTACTGCAATGGGTCGGTTGCCGGTCCAGATTGTGCCCTGTCTTGCACCGCAGGCTGCCTGGGATAGGCTCCAGAACACCTGTAGCCCTGAGCAGGATAAGCGGGTGGGTAATGGATGGATTGGTTATGTGAGAGTAGTGGTCTCTCAGTCATACAACTTGGCTGCCTGTTTTCTCCTATTTCTGTTAGTGTGACAGATCCTGCTTATTCCTGTTCATTGTAAAATTTTCCTGGCAGGACAGGACTTTGTTTTTTAAACTAATTTCAGGAGGCCTTTTCTAGGTTCGTCTGTGAATGGAAATTCTCATTGTTCTTTTTATTTTAGAATGACAGAATAAACACAGTCCCATTTGGCTTACGGTTACATTGCATTTGCTTTTTCAAGAAAAAAAATATGCCAGGAGATTACTGATTTTGTTAAAACAAATATGGCATATAAATTGTTGTGTGGTTCTGGGTAAACCCTACATTGTCATGTTTAATTGTTAGAGCACTAATTTCAAAATTCCATCAGTCTACCTGGCCTTTACCGTGTGTCGTTTTAATCAAAAGATGAGTTGTTCAAATTAGCACATTCATATTTTTAGTGGGAAAACATTTGTAGTTAAATGACAAAACTCTTTTGTTAAAAAAGAAAAGCTTTTTAGTTAGAAATGTGCATGTAACTGGGTGGTTTTAAGCATCTTTGTAGAGATTTACTTTAAGAAAATGCCTCCACATAGACTGTAACTGAATAATGGACTGGTGACAGAATCCACACAAAACATATTTCTGCCATTTAATTTACTGTTACAAGAAAGATGTTAAATCCGTTTTGTCTCTTGTTGTGTTGGGTTTAACAATTATGAATTGAATTCAGGCCAGAGGCAGGGGAAAATCCACACAAACCTATGATGGCTGTGTGTGTGTGTGTGTGTGTGTGTGTGTGTGTGTGTGTGTGTGTGTGTGTCCACATCTTCGGGCATGAAAGGAGAGTGTGATGAAATATCCATTCTGTTTCACTCTACTCCTCATGAGCCTCCACAGAGCAAATGATACTCTTTTTAAAAAGAGGTGTGAACATGAATTTAGTGACTTGTACAAGTCATGTTATTTTTGTTTGCTTAAATGAAGTCACAGGAATGCAAGAATATGTTGATAATTAGTTAATGAGTATGCAAACTGCTGTAGAAGTAAACAAATTCCCAGAAAAGTGTTAGCTAGAACATTGCATGGTGAATGTCTGCAGATGATTTTGTGACACAGTAGAGCCCCAGTACTAAAAGAACTTATTGTAAATCAGGTGACCTTGACACAGCTCTACAACAAAATACATGCTCTTAAAAGCTGTGTAAGCTTGAGGAGCAGGGAGACAAACCCATGAGGACATATTTGTTGATTTGGAGGTAGGGGGTAAAGGGAACCGGCGCTGTGTAACCTTATGACAACAGCTGTGCTGCAACACAAAACCACACCCAGAATCACAGAGCCAATCAGATGCCGGTTATGGTCACTAACACTCCCACATAGAGCACATTGTTTGTTGGCTCTTTTTCTCATACATTTTTTGGCTTTTCAGGTGCATCAATTTAATAGGGGTTAAATAATAACCCTTCAAACCTTGTGCTCATTTAGAAAAATGTCAGATTCCCATGTATTAAAGAACCTTATCTCATTTGAGCTAGAATCATACTGACTTAAAAATATGAGTTCATTTTTAAAAATTCAATTAATTCACTCATTTTCCTGAAGCCTCAGGAACACTGATAATAGTATTAGTATATGCACTGAGGAACAGCTAAGTAGAAGACTTGATTTATAAATTAAGTATTTCAGCTCCATGCCAAAAGATATTAAAACCTCTTTTATGCTGTATAGCAAAGGTCCTTTGATCCATCATTGTAAAAAAAAAAAGCACTCTTTTCTACATTTTTATAATTGCATTATTATTTGGGGAAATAATGTATTGGAAACAAAACCTTACAGTTAAACATGGATATGCTGCAAAGGCTGTTCACTTGTTTGTTTTTTGCCACACTAAAGAGAAAATGTGCATCAGTCAGGACTGAAACAAACATGTAAAAGGGAATTCTCAAAAGGCTGAAATTGAAAGATTTTTAACATTTAGCAAATAGGCTGTATTGTCTAAGAGGTTTATTTTCCCTCATTTCTTTTCTGCATCTTAAAAGGAAGTAATAAAATGTCGACACCGCTCGGTCCGTCCGCTTTGACTGAGAACTCCTGGGTATTGTGAAAATACTCTGATTTAATGTGTCATCGTAAACACAAGCGGCACTAATTATGAAATGGCAGAGCTCTGACAAATAGCGTCGCTTCTGTTTCAAGGAGACGAATCGCAAAAAGCTGTGTACCGTACGCACAGTGATCTATGAATCTGTGTCTCTGTCTCCTAATAGGTCCTTTAATGTCTTTTTGATGAAAGAAATGGTCTTTCCGTTGTCTGTTGAGATAAATGGCACTGGTGCTGATGACCAGATTCATCAAGTGGCATTTCCTGGTACCCACAACAGGTGAGGATACAAGCTAAGGAGGAAGAACAGGAGATTGATTATAATGAAACCGCTTTATAGGCACAGGGGAACTCTATACGAAGCTTTAAAACAGTGGCATGTCAGTTTTATTAATGGTTTGCAATTTCTATTTAATTATTCAGTAAAATAAGTTAAAGATATATCTAGGCATGTTTTCAGCTATATCGAAGCATTTTTTTCATTCATTTTTATCCAGTTCTTTTGCTGGACTATTTATATATTTAAATTATTAATTTATTTACTGCTACTTTAATACACACTTGATTCATTTGTAGCGAAGCAGTGCCTTGCTGTCAATGTAAATTGACTGTTTTGAAGTTCATTGACATGCTACAACGGGCCCCTATGTACGGAACCATCCATAACAGAAAAACAGTTACTCTCTTGGGTATATAATATTAATTTCAAGAGAGCTTAAATTTGAGTCCGTTCGTCTGGTGCTGCTGCTCCGTTTGTCACTTGCCGTTCTGGGCCCGAGGCCGGGTCGAGAGAGGCCGGGCCTGGGCCTCTGTTTAAACTGGGGAGATTAACGCATGCAGCCTCCGGATGGCAACTGGAACATCAGAACTGTTAAAGGTATCGGCAGGTCTGCAGGGAAATCTACAGCTAGCACTTTAAGAGCTGGTCTTGTGACTCATAGATCCCACAACAGACCCCAGTGGGCTCTAGAATAGGGAACTGAATCTGATTCTGTTGAGTAAAAACACCCCCACTGCATACATAGGAAACACATGTATAATGTAAGCAGGATTCTCAGGGTAAAGTGAACCGGTAATGAATTTGATAATAAATGAGTACAGTTGAGGACAGAACTGATAACCATCAAACCCATGTGGCTGACCCAGTCCATGCTGTAGTCCATTAAAGTACAGATGACTGGGCTATAGTCAGGTCACAATAAAAAAAAATGGATACCAATTGTAAATCAAATTCTCATCAGTTCATCTCTGTCTGCCTCTCCACTTTATTGATTTCTCTGTAACAGTCAAATAGGAAAGGTATAAACTTTCCCAGCCTTGAACATTATAGATGAGTCAAGAGCTGAAACCTCATCCAGTAACCCACTAACCACCAAGTGCTGTTTTAATCTTCTACTAGCTTTTTAGTGTGGACTTGTCTCTTCTATGTGACCTCTGTGACATGTGCCTCTGTGACATATCACAGTGACCATCAGCTGTCAGCTTGCTTTCATGGAATCTGTTTTGGTTTTGTGTTTGCTGGAAGGAGAAACAGTACCAACAGTGTTAGTTTTCCACTGGGGTTAAAAAATGATACCAGAGTAGAATGACATCATTAGTGACCGCACCAGAGTGACATTTAAAATACAATTACATGTTTAGCCTTTAATAATTAAGGTGTTTAACTTGGCAAAACCCAAAAACTCAGTGTCATCCAAAAGTGCAGAGAGAAAATGTAGTGTGTGTATTATGTCACATTTTAGGAAGAAGTTTGAGAGGCACGGTGCAATTGTCGTAGAAGTTTATTAAGGGTCAAAAACAGGGTTTACAAGGGGGTACAGGGCTAGGATACAGGCTAAAGTAACACTCATCACCCCTCTATGCTCCACGACACTACAAGAGCCAGCAAAGGACTAATAGATACTGAGGGATTATATAAGAACAAAACAGGAAATACAGTCACTGGAGAGCACTAATGACATTATTACAGTGACTCAGCAAAGACACAAGGAAGGGCGACACCTAGAGGACACTGGATAATGACAGGATAGGGCATAATAGACTTTAATGAGAGTTATTTTGTAAAATTGAGACATTAAACAATAAAGCAACCAGAAACACGTCTGTTATTTTTACTATTAAACACATTGAACTAAATATGCATTAGATGTATTGCTTTAATTCATTCTTTTCATTAACTGAACACAATTAGAAATACCTGTGATGTTAACAACGTAAATCACAAACAGTTCTATTATAAATAAATTACGCCTCTACTTAGAAACCTTTCTTAAGACTCGTCTATACTACCATACATAACCACTCCCTACATTATATTATTAATTATTTGACAAGATGATAATTAAATGTTAGGTTTCTTCATTTGTAACACATTATTATTATTATTATTTACAAACTACTTTGTCTCAATTTCTGAGTTAGCAGCTACATTTTTTCAGGATGGAATTTGTATTTTGTGTAATGACATGTTTGCAAGTACCACATTTGGTTTGGTACTTCAGTACTGGTATTGGTACTGGTACTGGTACTGCACTGGAAATCAGCAGAAAAGGGGAAAGATCAATTTTTAAAATCAAAAGTACTGGACCTGGTGCAGAGGGAAAACACCCTTTTCAGTTGCATCCCAGTCCAGGGGTTGCTGAGCTCTTAGTCTTGGGTTCTTTGGCTTATTATCATTGTGTTTGCAAAAATGTGCACAGCTCTGGTGTTACCAGAACGCTGACATTGTGCATTATGTGAAACGGGAGAATCGCACACAAGTCAGTGCGTTGTTAGGGTGGGGGTGTCGGGTTGATCTGCGACAGAAAACATATCATGGTAAAGACAGTCTCATTCTGCACAGAGAAATGCTAAAAGTGCAGAAAAGACATATAACAGAAAATTTTACAGAGTATTTACAAAATGCCAACATGCTAAGAAATACATAATTAATGAAACCACAAGGAAACACAATGAACATTTCAGCCTTATGGATGTTTGTGATGACTGAAAGTGTTTGTGTGTACAGCTGACAGTATTTACAGATTACAACGACAAACGAACTTCTCGTATTAACCTATCCTCTCAGAGTCCACCTCAGTAACACAGCCAACAATAGTCATTTCAGAACTCGATGGAAAACAAAAGACAAATTAGGGCCACTATAATCCCCATTTTTCAGCTGAAATGATGCTTCTCTTGGGAAGCAGCCAGTTGGAACCATTTTTTTTTGGTAACACGTGGCGTCATTTTTCTTTCGGGAAGCAAATCACAACAAAACATGCAACACGTAAACATGCAAAGTGACACACCTCTTTGGGCACAAGGTCACAACATTGTGTTATTTGTCTGACATTGCCCTGTGTGAATTTACCACCTCACTAAATAGCTTGCTGTTAAAATCATTTTTGCTTTGTATTCACAAGTTGTGAGTCGTGTTTAAAAGCATTAAAAATAGGCCTGCGTTTAAATGAATTTCGAGCAAGGCTCCACCCAATAGCCGATCTAGAAAGATGAAAAACAAAACCTCAGTCGCTGGGCGAACCTAAAAAGGCACCCATCCCTGAGGACAAAGTGTAGGGCAGGATAATCTTTAAATCGCTCTTAATGTTGTTAGGTGTAATAGCTGCCTGTCTCAGAGGAGCAAGAGAAGGACAGAATTTTAGTTTAAATCCATAAAACGCTATTGTGGCTCCATGACTCACGTCCGCCCGCCAGCGGCCCAGGGCACCAGGTAATTGAATTTGAAACCGGGAGCGAGAAAACGGATAGGCCTACAAGTGAGCGGCTGTGTGTCCGAACGCCTGGGTTGGGCTGCTCGCTGAATGATAATTTAGCTCATGCTCCCAAGACCCATGATGAAGACCTCCATGCTGCCCGGAAGCTATAACCCCCAGCTCCCGTGTCCATGGCATCATATAAAAAAATCAGAGGGCGGAGTCATTTTGAGGACAAACACCAATTACTGCATTAGCAACCACTTTTACCCAATCATAGTGGTTGCTGTCGAAGGTTAGCGCTTGCAGGATTGTAGAATAATGTTTAATTACAGTGGCAGGGGAGGCTGAATCAGTATTTGTGTGTGTTAAATACTAATGTTAATTAACGCTTTCAATGTCAGATTCTGCATTCAAAGTCAGGAGCTGCTCATTGCTCTGTGCATTTGGGTGACTGCTGAGGTGTGTGTAATTAGGGTGATGAGCATAACTTCAGTTCACACCAAACACGCCTGTAAATGAAACCATTCTTTTAGCACATGGTCTGTTGATGACGGCAGATGATAAAAAGCAGCCAGAGACAATGAGATAAACAGAAATGTTTTCTGCTCGTGCCGTATGGATCCAAATGGAAAAGGAGCTCTGTGATGGCACACCAAGACCCCCCAACTCTGAAATGGATGCTTGGGTTTCTGTTCTTTTGTTCCATTGCTGTCGACAACAACACAACACAATTCCCTGGAGACATCAAGTGGTTGTGCACTTCAGCAGAGAAGAGCTGAGCTGGGACTGCGGTGCGCTCCTGGGGGGTCCGGGTATGTCGCGTTCTGCTGGCCCTGTCAGCTCTCTGTGGCACACTTCAGAGAAGTGAGGAGATAAATGGGCCCAGGCTCCTCTTCCCTTGTTTCCTCCACACTGCTGTTTGAAACTCTTCTCACACCACTCACCTCGGATGAAGCCCCGCCTCCCTGCCACTCAATACCAGATCAATCCTCCCACCAATCCAGCAATTAGGGCCATTGTTCCATATAAATAAACACGTCGTTGTCTTTGCTCTCTTTCCTTGATATTCTGTCTTTTTCCAGTCCATAATTTATGAAAATCAAGCAAATTCACTTGAGATGAATGTAGTATCTGCAATGCCGTACGCTATTAACTCATCAATCTCAGCTGCTGATGAAAGAGGGGGCTTTGCCTCACGCATCCACACGCTTTGATGTTTAACTTATTTTAATCCATTGCAAACCAGTTATGAACTCTTTCACCGTACATTTCAGAGACCTCTTCATCACTCAATATATCTCCTTGTTAATTAACTTTGCCTATGGGATGTTGTACCATAACAATGATTCCCCTATTGGCATTTAGAGTACATGTTGTATTTAAGCAGATGACTGGTGCAAATTCTTAGGTTGTGATTCACACCTGTAGGGCTCTGGTCTGGTGCATGTTTAAATTTACGCTGTGTGTTTTGTTGTGATCCCTTAGTACAGAAATGTGTGGGTTAAGTGGAATGGATACCCAAAAGCCTAATGAGGTTAACATCTGGAAAGACATGAGGTTGTGAGACTGTGATAAATACACCTTGTGTTGTGTGGCTGGCCATGAACTGCGGCCTCATGTGGAAGCCAGAGATGCTGTAGACAAAAGTGTGTTTAAGGGGAGAAGCTGAGCTTCAATGGAATTATGTCCTATAGAACTGTCCTCTTACTAATCCCCACAGTCGCAACACGCAGGAGTTTGATGGCTGGTGATATGCTCTCATTAAAATGAAAATGTGCTTCCGCTGCCCATTTTACACGCGTGTCCTGAAATGACCGTTAGTTCCGTGCATTACATTAACGACAACGTTGCCCATTCTCATAGACAGGCGCAGGTGACCACTGAATCACTTCAGTCGAGTGCTGAAATTTAACATTTCAAGGCCTGTTCCATTATTCATGGTACAAAGAACGGTTCCCTAACACTACAACCCCCCTCCCCACCAATGCCCCATCCTCTATCTTCCAAAGCTGCCAGTTCCCAGGTCAGTGTCTTCCGGGAGGGAAACATTTCATTCTTTCTGTCAGAGAAAGTCTCGTAACCCCTTGGAGACCAGGCCTGCTTTTTCTTAAAAGCCATTTGAAATCAGTGATTTTCCTTTTACATGGGTGGATGGAGGCACTTGTGAAGGATTTTAAATTATTACAACAGAAAATAAAAAGTAGTAACAGTCATGCATATTAGCCATAGGTGCATGACTGTCATGAGACACAGACATGTGACAGTGTAGCTACCACGTAAGGCCAAGAACAAAGGCTCCAGGATGAATTGGTTATCCAAGCATGTGTGAAGGAGTGTATGACATGCCATGTTTATATAACAACGCAAACATGTGTAACAAGGGAAACTCTGCCTGTATTCAAGCCACAGCCTGCTCAGAGTTATCAGACAAGAGGATTAGCCCGCTGAGCTAAAGACTCCAGTCCCTCTCTTGGGGGACTAATCAGACTCTTGTCCTGACTCCTTGGGGATTCACACCATAGTGGTTCACACTCCACCACACATGTCAAATTGCATGAAAGTGTTGCATAGCATACACTACACATAGCTGTCTTTGGTAACGATGAGTGGCAATGCATCTGTTTGTGACATTATGTGGGTAAGCACTGATGTGGGAGTGTTTGTATGGAGAGTACATAACTGTGTGCATGTGAGCGTGTGTGTGTGTGTGTGTGTGGCTGTGTGTTTGTGAGGCTAAAAGTAAGGGATTGCATTATTTTAGAAAGTTTTGGTAGCGTTATCTATAATTGTACAGCTGAAATGCTGTTTTGAGCCTATGTAGGTGCATCTGAATGGGAGTTCATTTATCTTCACAGGCCTGGAAGCAATCTTGTAATTTACTGTCTGTGCTTCATTGCTATTATCTAGACTTATAAAGTTCTATAAGTTGAATGCACAGAAACCTGAAGCTGCTCAGACTCTTTACTGGGCACAGGTCTGTTTTCCACAGTGTGGCAAAGCGTCCCAGTGCACACGTGCCCAGCTGGGGTCGTGTCAGCCCAACACACAGTACTGTCCATCGCCAACGTGGGGTACATGGGGAGTGAGAAAGCCCTCCAGTGTCATGTTTATAGGCATGGAGAGGAAGCCACAGACCACTGAAGCAGATCTACTAGATGAACAACTGTGACATTATCAAAAACATTTTAAACTTCACATTGGCGTGCACTTCACAGCCAATTAGGATGCGTTTGTGACATTTACTGTGAGAATTTGACATGTATCATTAGTGAAACGAATGAGACTGTACTTAATTGTTCACACATGATTATTGACTCCTGTGTGAAGGCCCTCGTGCCTTCAGAGGATACCAATACACTCACAGGCAGTTAACAATGACTGGCCATGCTCTCTGACATAATAATTAAGGACGTGGTTCAAGTAATGAACGGGCTGCATGTTGTACCTGAGTGGGCTCTTAACTTCAGAATGTTCCGATATGTATGTAAATGGATAAGAATCGTAACTCACTATGGATAAACGCGTTATCCAAGGAACTGTATGTAAATACAGCTAGTGGAGCATGCCTGCATGTCTTCCGAAGCCTGTATAACTCACAGTTTTGCGTGTATTCGCATATCTTTCCGTGTGTTGTGAAGTGCACTCACAAACACCTTATGGAGTGTTTATGATGGGATGTCAAGTGCCAGTGTTGCAAATGCATACATTGTTGGAAAAGAAAATGTTTAGGAAAGCTCATAAAGGGATGCATGGGTTTGCTCTGTTGTGATGTGAATGCTTGTACCCTGAGGAAAGGGGGGTCAGCAGAAGCTGAGGGATCCCCTGACGCTTACTGGAGTATCAACTTTAAATAAATAAACCAAACTGTACCCTTGAGCAGGCCTGTAATACTGCACTGTAGACATCATGGGTTTGTGAGCTGCAGTCCTCAGTTCAGCTCAGATAAACTAAATTACAGTGCATGGCAGGCAGTGTAAAGATTGTGATGGACAAGGTAAACCTGCACTTCTCAATGGAGCTGGAGAAAGGCAGAAAAGTACAGGGTTTCCAGTTAATAACAGTGTGTGTGGAGCCACAGAGCTCCCTCCCATAGGCAGGCACGGTAGCCAGTATGGTTCAGCAACGGGAGATCTGTGTCTTCAAATGTCACCGTGGGTGGGATTAGGGTGAGCTGTCAATCACTGACTCGTCCGGCCCAGTGGGAGACTGTAAAATAACCAATGGAAACCTATTTGAAGTATTGTGTGGGCAACAATATGATAATACATCCACTGTGAGTTTTCTCCACGTCACCAGTTTCATGCCATCATTATGGGCATCCTGAAGATGTCTGATATGCTCCTGTCTTTGGAGGAAGTTGTTTATGCAAAGACAGTCCAAATAAAGCCTGAAGGTACCAACATACCTGCACCTTTGTGGACTGCATATTCCTCTTTTGTAGCACGTATGCAACTGTGTTTTACCACAGCTTCTTAAACAACTGATTGAAAATGTGGTTTATGGAAGTAGTAAGTCACATGGGATGGAGCACCTTCATGGGAAGCCTGGCTTAAAACATAAACTTTCTGAAACTGGAAATGCGAGTACATACAGCTGAAATCAGGTTAGCACGGAAGGAGAGCTCAGATCTGTCAAGAGGCCATAATGCTGTTGCCAGACTGCCTAAGAACGAAAGCACAGCTGCGTGTTGTAAACGTACCGAACAGGAACCGCACTTCAGGGGCACAGAGCGCTGGTCGCCGTGGCAACAAAGCATGGCCTTTTCAGCATCGTCGAGGAGTCAGAGTGGAGCGGCCACTTGTGCTGCCGAACGACAATCCTTTCCACAGGAAAAGAGAGCACAAAGCAGAAAACACGTCACAGCAAGGCCGCCTCCCGAGGGGAGCAGCAAGAAGCCAGAAACTCAGAGAGCATCTGAAACACCTTTACATGTATGTGTCTACAAGGTTACAGTTCAGAAAAAACACACAACTCTTTCATTTAGACTTTCTTAGGGCTGTAGACACATTTTTATTGAATGCTTTTATTTCATGACATGGTTTCACAGTCTCTACTGAATACAGTGTAATTTCATATAACCTTGAACTGCTGACCTGTCGCATTGCCGTATTATCTTTAGTCTATACAGAGACTGCATTACGTTAAACCAGCTTTCAACTCCATAAGGTAAAGGGATGCTTTGTGTGATGGACAAACAAAGACACAGTAGAATATAGCCATGGTAGAACAGAAATTAAAGCCAGCTGTAGACCTTCAGTACATATTACGGCCCTTTATTGAGTTTAAATGTCATGGGGCAGTGGGGCAAAGGACAAGAGTCGTTCCACACTCCATAATGAGAGACACGCGGTCAGGAAATAAACACGTCCCTGGATGTCCCTGACAGCATGTCAGTACTTATCTCTGAACTGCCACTGATTGTTATTGATCCCCACCTACACATGTGGATTCATTGGCCAAGCGGGAGCCAGTGTCTTGCCAATGAGCGAGACTCTGATGTCCCCCCCCGCGCCCCGTTCCCCTTTAGCATCAGCTGAAACAAAAAGCGCTGAGGAACAAGAGGACAGCTCATGAACTGGAAGACAGTATCCAGACAAGGGCATAAGGCGCGGGGGTTCGTCAGTAGGGGAGGCTGCACTCTGAATCACGGGCAGGCTCAGGTGTTCCCTTATGACTGGCATTATCCTCACAAGCAGGCTGTTGGAGATACCTGCCCACGCAGCAGTAATCTAACCTTTCTCAGACAAAATAAAGATCTCCCCCCAAGGGGAAAAGCTCTAAAGCTTTGTGCGAGAGCTTCATGTAATATTGTACTGGGGAAGTCACAGCGTTTCCTCTATTAGCACCAAACAGCTGCTGGGTTGCTGCTCTGCCAGGGGACCTCTACAATTTATGGCATCAGTTCAAATGAATCACCATGGTGCTGTTTCTGAATACCACCCACACTGTGCCCAAGTTTGTGATTTTCCAGTTAAGTGTGGATTTCAGCATCTCCCTTTCACATGCAGGACGCATCTGAAAACCGCTTTGTGATGAAAGTATGAGGTCCTCTCGTGGTTCTGGTGCAAATTTACAGTCCATTTAGGAAAAGTGGCACATGGGGAAAGTAAAAAAAAATGACAGTGGTCATATCCCAACATTGCTGTACAGATTGGATTATAGACTTCAGTCAGTCCCCAGGTTATGGAAGGGATCAGTTCCTAAATTTGTCTTTAGGTTGAATTTGTAGGTAAGTTGAAACAGCTACATACAGTTCTTATTTAGTGTCAGTTTGTGAAATGTTCATCTTAGTATATAGTATATATGTTTTACTTTTTTATGTACTGTATATAAAACAATTAAGAAACACAAATACACTAAAATGTGTCAAACAAAATAATCTGGTCCATAATACAGGTTCATAATACAGTAACAATAGAAGTTTACATTAACTTGTTAAAACTGTTTAAATATAAATGAAAAAAGGCTATGGTTTAAGGTTAACACTTACTCTCGGTCCATCAGCATCGTGCATAGCAGAAGGGGCGTTCGTGGGATAATATTATGTCAGTGTTAATAATTGGCATTCTCCTTCTTCAAGCTGACAAACCGCCGAAGTCAAACGTTTTCATGAGCGTCGTAGTCTGTGTGTGTACAAATCATTGTATTTAACTCAAATTTTTTATGTAACTGCCTTTTAGGAAATCTGTTTGTAAGTACAAATTGTGCATAAGTCAGACGTTCTTAACACAGGGACTGGTTGTATAGCACAATTAAATTGTGAGGTCACTTTTTCATTTCCTCTATCCTTTACGCCACTTATCCAGTTCAGGGTCGCAAGAAGCCTGGAGCCCATCCCAGGAGGCACTGGCAGGGGATGCCCTGGGCAGGGCAACAGCCCACCACAGGGAACATGCATGCACACACACTATGGGCAATTTAGAGATGCCAATCAACCTAACATGCATGTCTTTGGACTGTGGGAGGAAACCAGAGATCCTGGAGAAAACCCACCAAGCACAGGGAGAACATGTAAACTCCACGCATGCAGACCCAAGGCGGGATTCAAGCCCCATGCCCCAAGGGGCAAGGCGCCGGTGCTAACCACCATGCCACCGTGCCGCCTACATGTTTTCATTGTACCTTCAAAATCAATCATAACAGAAATTCCAAAAGAAGTTCAAATACAGTCTGCAACAGGCACAGTGCCATTGAAAACCTATATAGTTCATGTCATATTTCTACCAGTTAAGGTTTTTTTTTTTACTTGTAAATGCAACATAAAAAAGACTATTAATTTTTCATGATATCTGGAAGTTTAGTCATGTCAGCTGGGCTTCTTTCTCGTTTACGCAGAACCGTTTCACCTTTTACCAAAAGTGTTCTTCAGTCTGATGGAAGTGGGGAAGATTCTATCACTATATACCCATCTGGGTAGCAGGCCACACCCATTCCTGAATAGACTCATTAGTGTAAGAAAGGTGATGTTAGAGTCATAAAGAATAGGGGGTCGTTACGTATGATGACCAGTGACTGAAATAAAGGGGGGGGGGGTATTGTTAGGTGTGGCCCTCCTGATAGATATGTGAAAAGCTGTTGATCTTCCTTGGGAAGGATGAAATAGCATGAAAAATAAGACAGGTTGTGTCTCAGTCCTCCTCCTCTGTTTAATGAAGGGTTCCTCATTTGTACATAGATGGCTTCCTTCACTCCTCTCTCAAGCCATCTATCCTCTCTGTCCAAAATGTGGACATTCTCATCCTCAAATGTGTGTCCTTTGTCTTTCAGATGGAGGTAGACTGCCGATTCTGGTCCCGATGAGTTGCTCCTTCTATGTTGGTACATGCGTTTGTGTAGCGGTTGTTTCGTTTCTCCAATGTAGAGTTCCGAACATCCTTCATTTCATTGGACGGCATATATTATATTGCTCTTCTTCTGTTTTGGTGTCTTGTCTTTAGGGTGGATGAGTCCCTGTCTTAGTGTGTTAGAGGGTTTGAAATGCACTGGTATTTGGTGTTTCCCAAAAATCCTTTTCAGTTTTTCTGATACTTCAGTCACGTAAGGGATGACGAGGTTTTTCCGTTGGTTTTTGGTGTCAGTTCTATCCATCTTGGTTCTAATGTATCCAGAAGATGCCCTGTTAAAGGCCCACTTAGGATATCTACAGATGAGAACTGCACAGTCCAGGAAGACCAGCCTGTTGTCTTTTGTGTCCTCTCTGGTGAACTTGATGTTAGTGTCAATATTGTTAATATGGTCCGTGAAGGCCTGTGCTTCATCAATCCTGAGCTTAACCCAGGTGTCATCCACATACCTAAACTAATGGGTTGGTGCCATCCCTGGGAAGGAGTTCAGTGCTTTCTTCTCCACTTCTTCCATGTGCAGGTTAGCTACTATGGGTGACACCGGGGAACCCATGGCACAGCCGTGTTTCTGTCTGTAGAAGTCACCTTGGTAGGCAATGTAGGTGGTGTTGAGGCACAGGTCCAGAAGAGTACAAAATCTTCCCCACTTCTATCAGACTGAAGAAGCCTATTGGTAAAAGGTGAAACGTTTCTGCATAAATGAGAAAGAAGCCCAGTTGACATGACGAAACTTCCAGATAACCTCACTTGGATGACCAAGAGTCTTCATAGATATTTATTCATGAATACAGCTGTTACTGTTTTCATTACAAGTACTTTATAATTACGTCCACACAAGCACGTTGTAAAAATATCTTCCTCCACACAAAAACGCAAAAACACGCTGTAAAGAACATGCCAAACCAAGAGATAACAGCGATGTCCTTGACATCTGAAAGTTTTCTCTCCACTTCTCTTCTACAAGTATTTCATTTTCAAAATTGTTCCGCCAACTAGAAGTCCGACCTGGTCTCGTCCAAAACCGGTGACGCTTTTCAAAAATCCCCACATTCGTGTGGACAGGGCCTATAAGTGGCAAGTCATAATATCCCTTGTTCACCAGACTAACGTAAAAGTTATTTCCTACAAAAACGAAATTCAGTTGCCTCCTCCACACTTTGAGAGTCAGAATTCACATGGGTGTGGGTGGGTGGAGTGTTCTGATAAGCAGCAGAAACACAGTGAAATTTCTAATTCCACAAGCCCCATCACAATTTCTTCTGACAAAGCATCCACCCAGCCACACTGTCCAGAGAGTCAAAATCATCTGCACTCTGTATGAACAGAGCACAAGGCATTACACTTCATAAGCAGGAACGTCCCCTGAAAATGGGACTTCATTTTTACCCACCCCCCTCCTAGTCATGTTACCTAAACTGTGTTCAGAGCTGATCCATTTTACAATCCCACAGTGGCGAGGCAGCCTTCCTCATTGGGGCTGAATGACATTCTTGGCTCTTAAGCCTTTGATGTTGTCCTTTCTGGGTCACATTAATGCTGAGTAAAGGGAAACATAAGTTTAAAATGAGAAACAACTCTAAAGTTGACTGCAATAAGACTGTTGTCACGTGAGCGGTGTATTACCACACGTGACCATTTACGACCAATGAACAACAAGGTCAGTTTAGATATGGCAAGGCTGCATGTGTAGGGTTCTGATGTGCCTGTTTACATGGATGTACCCTTGTTGCTTCCCTTCTAATATACTCTTACTGAGGCCCTTTAGTGCTGTTACACAACATCTGGTCCAGCGCCACAACAAGTTGAAATGCCCACCTACAGGTGACTGGCACCTGTGCATATGTGGGATAACATTTTTCCTGAGGTCATGCACCTGCTCAGACATAGCCCAAGTCTCCATTTTAGCACACTCTCCCCAGTAGATCTAGGCTTTTTGTTTGTCACAAAAACCCCCATTGTTGTGTGTGCTGGGATGGACAGAGATATTCAATCATGTTTCGTGAAGACAACCAGCATGACAGGGGCTCCTGTAATACCCGCTTCCTCTCAACCCCTCACAGGTGTCTGTACGTAGAGCTTGAAGGGGACAGTGCAAAGTGACTCAACTCCATATCTTGTCCTCATCTGTTCACCAGCTGAGTACAGGTTCAGTTACTCTCCTTCACTGTGAAACACTTAAAAAATATGACTGAACAACGAAAAAAGAATTTACACCATTCACGACACATGAGGTCACGTTACAACTAGAGGTCATGCAAAATCACATAGAGGTATCCTGGAAAAAAAGCAGGCTTTGAGTTTATCCCCACAAAGATCAAGCCTCCACTCTGCAAAGCAGAGGGAAGCTGCTGAACAGAAATGATCACTGCTACATACACTACATGCTTCTACAGTCCTCAAAGACAAATATCTTCAACACATCTGTAGAAGGTAGGACGTTCACAGCATTCTTATTAATCAAATCAAAAAATTATTACGCCACTGTAAAGAGGGCAAGAAAACTTATCAGTTTTGCCTCTGGCACTCTGTCCTGCCTCTGTGCCTGTTCTGTGATGTTCTAATGGGGAATGACCCTCTTTGTTCTGATGGTCAGGTGTTTCCCCGAAGCAGATTGCAAACAGCATAAAATTTACTGGTGTATATGCCTAGAATCCTATAACAATGTGGCCTGCCACATTAGTGTAAAGACTTTGTCCTTCTGAATTTACTTTAAAAACATGAGGAGTGTCAGTGTTTAGTATTCTGTGGCAGACTCTCACACCAATGGCATTCATCACAAAGCAGAATGAATGTTTAATTTCTCTTGATAACTGAAATTCCCCATGTCTGCTGCTGTAGGGCCTTCATAAGGGGCCTAGCATACCTGACGCTAACAGCAAAACACCGCATGTCCCGCTTGAACACTGTTCTGTTCCTCGTGCTCCCTTGGTTTATGTGCCTCTGGATATCATCCAAAAATCACTCATGCTCTGAAGTCACGACTAATGGAGGAAATTTGGGATGTGCGTATCCACGGTTACGCAATGCATCAGCACCATTTGCAAACTCCTGACTGTTATTCCTGAAACGTTTAAGATGTTCCCCAGCCTTCAGACGGCTTCTTAAAATAACCCTCTCTAGAGCTTCATATCGTCTTCCTTGGCAAGCTTCCTCTCTGCTGCATTTCATGGGCACAAAGCGATTATGAACCGTGCAGATTACATTTGTCTCTCAAAGTCAGATTGTTTCAGCAGCCCTTTATTAATGTGTAATGCCCGAGGTTGCTATCTCATACATTCGGATCGTGGTGGCAGAAATTGAAGAAACATTCATTCCTTATTAATGTCATTGGCTCTGCAGGAAACAGAGCTGGGTGGATCCTCATTTGCTCCTCAGGGCTCAGACATATTTAGAGCAATTTAGTGAGAAGGCCACAGCCTATTGTGCGGGACTCCGAGCTGCAGCCACTGAAACCAAGGAAACGCTGCTTTCTGGTTAACGCTACCCCCTCAGCCGTGTCACACACAGAAAACTGTCATTGTCCTAATATTGCATTTCTCTAAAAAAAAAAAATGGTGGATTAGCGTAAGCCTGACAGGAAATGGCCTTGGCAAAGAAAGGCCTTGGTGATTTTGTACCTTGGCACTGCCCCGATCACGATGTTCCCTGGAGGCGTGATGAAGGACTGTCACAGTCATCTGCATTAAGGTCCAAACTAAAGCTGTAATGAAATATCTACTGATAAATGAATAAGTTCTCAAGTCCATGGGTGGGCAGGATTTACTATGGACAGCCTGATTTCAGCCAGTGGGCAGGTAATGAACAGCAAAAGGAATAAGTCCTTGTGTGACTGACAGCTCAGGATTAACTCTGTACTTTCCTCACCAGAAATTAGATGAAGGTCGTCACATTACACTTTCAGCATCAAAGTGTTGACCAAAGAGCAATGAATAATTTAAAGACGTGACAACACAACAAAACCAAAAGACATCTGCCTAAGGAAACAGCTTTATTAGTGTAAGTGAACAGCCACCTAAAACCAAAGTTCCTCATGATCCCTCGTTAGTTGAAGATACTTTGCTTTCAGCAGGTTCACACACAACAATAAAGAAAGTAGTATGCCCCTCACTTACTAGTGTATGATTAGAGTACCATACTGTCATCTGAGAGAAAACTGGCCTTCTCCCGTTACCACACAACATCAGCTGTATAATGCAATACAAGGGCATACAATAACATGTAAATGGGCATTCCTACTGTAACATCTTTATCAGGTAAAGCAATTAAAGTAGAAAACAGAAGCAATGCAACAGTTTAATATACATAACAATAATACCAAACAATTAACACCATTGTAAAACTTGAATGCAGTGATGTGTCAAAGCCTGTACAGCTGCAACAGTTAAGTAGCTCTTGAGAGAAAAGAGGATGATGAGTCATATAGGAAACATGACTTGTCAGTCCTTCAATGCTAAGCTCACCAAGGGACATACGGTACTGATCAACCACAGGTCTACAAATTTATTATCTCCAAAGAAGGAAAGTGAAGTGAAAGAGATGAAAACAAAACTGGAAACCCATAAAGTGTCAACTGGTTTTCAATTTTAAATAAGATAATGAGCTACACAGATCCAAAGTGGACTATAATGTCTACTGGTCTTGGTCAACACAGTGTGGAGATGTGGAAGTACTGGAGTTACTCTTACCACTCAGTTATACTGACGGCCTTTTAGCAACTCTTTCAGACACAAACGTGGACAGAAATGCAAGGTGAGGTGGGCAGTTTCACTTGAATTTAACATATACAAAGGCTGGTCTGGTATTTAACCAGTTGGAATTAGG
Organism: Chitala chitala; assembly: GCA_025773905.1. Taxonomy (NCBI): domain Eukaryota; kingdom Metazoa; phylum Chordata; class Actinopteri; order Osteoglossiformes; family Notopteridae; genus Chitala; species Chitala chitala. The sequence continues at coordinate 16,620 of JABJVR010016493.1, read as the reverse complement.
CTTTAAGACCAGCTCTTTAAAGAACATGTCTTCTTATTTTAAGAAGAATGCTGTCTTTTTAGCTTCTCTGGTTTCAGTGAGGTTCTCTGTGAGCCCACAAAGCCATATGGGTGGAGCACAGATGTTAGGAGGGCCACTAGCGATCTCCTTACCTGCAGGCCACTCATCGCGTCTGAATAAATTAAAGTGAAACTACAGGTAGTAATTAGGCAATGTTATGAACGTACCACAGCTGGCATTTGCCAAAGAGATATGCACAATTTCGTGTGCAGGTGAATGGTGAATGTTCCGATCACCATATGACATGGCTTTTGTCAACGAACTATTGAAACGAAATTCATTTATAATAAGAGTTTATTATAACATTGAGAATATTAGTCAAAAATTCATTTATATGATTCATAGACGTTCACAAAGTACTATACCGAAAAACCTGTATGTGTGAGATGTGGACTGGCTGTAGATTATGTTGGCTTAAACATATAACAATCGATTGAGAACAAAGGGGTTTTGAAGAAGAGGTTTTATTTTTTACACTTCCTGCCACCGGTGGTATTATTTCTTGGGTTTTTAAAAAAGGTATGCAGCTATACTAAAGCATAACTCATTAATTACAATAACCTAAAGAAAGAGATGGAAAGTTCTAACAGTGTTATGGCACCTGTCGCTACGGCTTCCAGTTCATATGCTCCACAACAAGACCACTCTGACCCAGATAGATAAGAAAGAAGATCTATGGTGCTTTAAACCAGCTGCAATGCCTAAACTCAGCAAGGCAGGCACAGTTAACCTTGGAGCATACAAACAACTGTGTAAAGGAACATAGACAGAAACAGCAAAAGCAAGGCATAAATTAAAAATTCTTCCACACGTTTTATGATGTCAGAAGGTTAGCTTGCCGTTTTAAATAGGCCTCATTTCAAAAGAGTCACTTTTCAAGTGCAAAGGGTGGAAGGTTACATTGCTTTAAACAGATGGTGTTTACAAACACATAATAGGTGTGCATTTTGAGAATTTTCAATGGACCTGCATGAATACAGAATGCTAAAGTGAGCAGCCATTGTTACAGTTTGTAATGCTGTTTATCACTAAATACATGTAGCATTACAGAAGGGACCATAACAGGCCCTTAGGGAGGAATTGCTTCATTAACTAATTTCGTTCATACCTTCCACAAACAAAACTAAAAACAAGAGTGTATCACTAGCGCAGTTTCTAACACACACACACACACACACACACACGTATGTACGTATTTACAGCAGTACTGATGCTGAAGTTGAACTTCCCACTTAAATACCTTCAGATTTTACTTTGTGTTCATGGTCCACTACTCGTTCCAGTACCTTGTCCATCATTTAATTACAAATCCAGCCTTCTTATGAATCATTTAATTAATTGGTTAATTATTAAATAGACATTAATTATTGCCCATAAATGATTCATTTTGTCCTGGGTCATTTTTCAAATGAATACTGCTGATAAGAGAAATGAGACATCAAAAGCCACAGTGGGAGGGGTTATCCTGGACTATCAATCACTGGGCAAACATGTAGTGATTGACAACTCTCTGCATGCCCACCTACTACAGGATTCAAGGCAGACAAAAGATAAAGTAGAATATGCATTGGGTCAAAAAAACTTTGGTCAAACCTTCTTTTTGTCTAGGCCCAGACTAACATTTAACCCTTAATGTACAGTAAAGAAAAGTGTTTGTTTTTACTATCGTGAAACAGAATGTACATATCATATAGGATAGGATATTTTTTGCTTTCTCCTGGTGATAAAAATTTTTTATGAAATAGATTACAGTTGAAAATACAGGGTGTTTTAAAATGTCAAATAAGATTCATAGTTTTTCAAACGAGCTTATTGCCTTGATGTTGTGTCACTAAAGGAAGTTGCATAGCGTATTTATAGATGAGTAAAATAAATTTTAAGAGTCTTTGTTTAAATTAATGTGCCAATAATCACTCTGTCTCTTCTTCAGATTTATTTATTTAAAACTTCAGATTTATTTAGACATTTGAAATTCGATTAATCATTTGGAAACACTCTGTATTGTGGATTTGGTTAGCTCAAGACTTGTGCAGATAACATCAAGAATCCACAGGAAAATAACAGTCTAGAAATATTTCTCAGCTATCTTATAAAAATTTTATATTGATTTAAAATTTGACCTGAAATAAATTCCACTTGGACACACTACATCATGTGTAAATGGAATAGTATTATTTATCAGACTTACTAATAACCTTGTATAAATAATGACCCACTTCAGACGTATAATTATGCTGTGTGTAGTAATCCTCTTCAGAAATTGAAATGTGGTTTAATTTTGTAATTGCATTTCTCTTTCTTTTCAAAACTCATGAATGAATATGAGTCAAACAGTCTTTGTACCATTAATGACAGGCTGATTCAACCCAATTTTGAGGTGGAAGCTTTTCAATTTATAACAGGTGGTGCTGGGATGGCCTAAAGTGGCTAAAATTATAAAATGGATGTGACAACTTTGGAGAAGATTAAAATGTTTAAGCAATGTTGTCGCTTTTGAAAGACAGACATGTTAGCTTGAATGGTTGTAAGGCTTTCTATTCTCATGCCCAGCTGATATTAAATGAAAGGCATTAGGAATTACAGTGGCGAGATTCCAGGGTCACTGTTATTTGTATGCTTCTTGGGATGTATTTTTGTCTGATAAACAGGTTTGGGTGAATCATAATATTTATGTAGTTGATACTCTGTTTAATTATGAATGCTTTACATGAAATCCTTTGGTTTTGGTATCTGGTACAATCCATTGCCGTTCAGGGCAGCCGATCACCTGTGGTGAGCTGGACAACAATATACGTCAGCCTGCTGCAGCCTTTCCTCTCATGTTTAACAATAAAAAGTGTGTTTATACACAAGCAGTACAGCAGCTAAGCAGGTGGCATTGGTGTCTGTGTCTCCCTGCAATGTGTGTTTAAAGAGATGGAGCATGTGTGTGTGTGAGCAACCTTTGTGGGTCTAGTGCTCCATCCAAGGTCTTACTCTGTGGTTAAATGAATGAAAATGTGTCCATTGTTAATGCAATATAACAGTAATATTATGCAAGCATTTTTCGCTTTGAAAAACGTTTGACTTATAGCACCAAACTAGTTTGTCTCATAAATATTTTGCTGTACATTTTGGATGGTGTTTTTATGTTTTTGCATCCAAAGAGGTGTCTTTCTGACAGCCGCTTTCCCTTCCAAAATGGTGACGGGACAGAGATGTGTTGCCGGTCATATTCTCATGGTTAACATGCAATTGGCTGCACAACAAAGCTCACCATACAACAATTAAAACTGTTCTTTTGCAAACTGATCCATTAGTATTTATTCAAACACACATTATTGTTATTATTATTATTATTATTATTATTATTATTATTATTATTATTATTGTGTGTTTTCTGTCCATGCCACTTTCATGTGCTCTTGTTCTTTCTCCACTCTTACCACTGTCTGAGTGTTGTGGATTTATTTACAGGCTTTTCAGACCTTATTTACTTTCTAGAACTCAGTTTGATTTTTTGATTGCTTGTAAATATACTTCTTAGCTTAAATCCTCAAGTCAATTCACTACTATGTGTATTTTCTGTGCAAACAACATAGAAAAATGTTTATATTGTTTACTGCATCCTTGTAATAAATACTGTATGCATTCCTTTAAAATGCAAATATTATGCAGTAAGTCATTGTGTACTTATTATTAGAAATTTTTCATGCAAACTTGCTTATATGTACAGGCTTGACTTAATTATGTAAACAGTATATCTAATTAGTAGCCTATAGTCTGCACAAATTCTGCTTAAGCACACACCCTTGGGAATACACATTCTTGTACAAGTACATTGCCTTCAAAAAATCAAGTAACGTGCTCTTTTGGTCTTTGGAGAGTCATGTTAATAGTCTGGAGTCTGCAGTCTGGAGAAAAGAGGCATTTCCTTGACTTTTCCTCAGTCTTGACCTACCAAGGCAGGTGCAGTTTTAATATCACAATATATGTATAGTTTATCATCTAAGATATTCTGTATTTGAGAAACTTGAAAATGGCAAAAAAAGTCTTACAAGTAACCCTGTCCTAAAAGTGGAAACAGAATTGTAGCAGTAATTTTAAAGCCAACATTTTCACTGATTTATCACAATGCAGTGAAGGTCGTGTTTCAGTCTGCATACTGTAATAACTTCATATTCCTGTACCTCGTTTTCACTTCCTGTGGATAGCTGTGACACTCGAAGAACAGCAGCTCAATCCACCACTAAACAATGACAGCTCGACGTTTTATTTAGCCTGTATTCATTTGGAACAACGGTGTTAAACGTATTCAGAGGATATTTTTAAATTAATGTGTTCAGCTGATATTAACCAGGCGCTATGCTGTTTTTGCTGATGCAAACTTCTCGCCTTTCTGGAAAAAGGGGGGTTGGAAATCAAAGCAAATTATTAAAACCTGAAGTATAAACTCTAAATGCCGTTTTTTGCATTCAATTCAATTCAATTTAATTTACTTTTATATAGCGCCTTTCGCAACAGCGTGCCTCAAAGCACTTGCATGAGGTCAAAAGTCACCAGGGAACGATTCGTTTTTAGGTTTTTCCTATACGTTTTCAACGTGTAATAAGGCGACAGTTTGATATTGAAAATGTTTATTTGTTCCGAAATCATTTCAAGCTGTTAGACTGTTGCCCCCACTTCAACTCTTTCCCCCACTTCAACCCAAGTCTTTAGTTTAGCAGGTTAATTCTCTTGTCTGGTACGCTGTGCATGCAGCGACGACCCAGGTTCAAAAACCGTCTGCTCCCTGAGTCCAATACATTGGTGTCAGAGTGGTATGAAGCTGTTCCAGCCAAGATAAGATGAGTTTGAAGTGGAGGGAACATTAGGAGTAGTGTAGCGACTACTGACAGCACCAGCAGATTGGCTGCATTGTCGGTGATGTCACCCCCAGTGTTGGGACAAGAGCTTGATTAGCTCCAGAGCTAAAGTTCTTGGTTCAGCAGGCCAATCCTCTTGTCTAGCACACTGGGCAGAAAGCGACGACCTGGGTTTAAAACCTGTCAGCTGTCATGTCCTCTCTGCCATGTCAAGTGTGTCCACCAGATGTCGCCATTCCTGCCATGTTTCCCTATATGATTATTCCTCATTATGTGTTCCCAGCCCTGTGTATTTATCTTGTTAATTCCTGCATGTGTTTGAACCTGTTGTTCCTTATATATACTGCCCTTTGTGCCTTAGTCCCTTGCCAGTTGTTGAAGTAATGTTCATGGTCTCTGTTCATGGTTGTAGTTGACTTTGGCCTTGTTACCCTTGATTTCTGTACCCTATGTATCAGTTCCTGGCTCCTTGTATTAAATACCCCTTTGCACATTAGACTCAACCCTTGCCTCCGTGCCTTTCGTTCTGTGAACATTACATCGGCTCCCTTGGTCCTTACAATATTAACATGAAATGATCGTTATAAAAACCCACAATATATTTAATCAGGTGAAAAATACAAATCAGGCTAAATGCTTAAGATATTTGATATGTGTTTTATGAAGACATAAAACATACTGGGCTATACAACTGTAAACCTGTTAACTTCCTTGTGGAGAAAATATAATTTTGTAAATTAAGCGGGCCTAAAGAATTTAAATGGATTGTATGTTTCAAACTAGTTCTATGTTTACATTAAAATGCAAACAGCAGTAAATCTTTCTTCACGTTTTTCCACATTTAATTACAACACAACTGATTTCCAGAAGACGTGATAAGTACGGCTAACGGCTGCTACTGGTAGTGCTTTTGAAAGCCTCTTTTATCTCTAAAAAACCATAGATGCTCAGAGTATGTCCTGGATGAGCCCGTACGCATATAAGTAAAAATATTAAGTTGCCAAAGCACCCCTGAATCTCTCAAAAATTTAAATTAATGCTTATTACAAATGGATTTAACAAAGATTATTCATAATCTTTGTTAAAGATTATAAATTTATAACAAAGATTATATTAATCTTTGTTATATCCAGTCCAATGGAACACATTTTTCAGATCTCTTCATTTGGTTACGTACTCTACATTGTTGTATGTATTAAGAAACGCCGCCAGATTATAGAGCTACAAGCACAGATCTGATTAAGGTACTACACGTGAAATAGCTAATTATAAAAGAAATTGTGTCAGTGGTGAAGCCAGTTTACACCCCTCTTATTGCGGTGTGAAGTTTTGATATTGTACACCTTTGCATTTGACGCCGAGTGCATCGAAGCCCTTGAAATAAACTGGTGTTACTGGCATTTTAATGGTATAGGGAGGGACTTCTAAAATCAAAGGAGGCGCAAGCGATAAAGAATTTATTTCACATGCCCCGAAAAAGATGAATCAGTTAAATTATACATATAATCCCAGAGCATGCATAACATTTTTGTGGTTGGGCTAAAGCTGAGATGGACCCATTGCATACAGTGTTGTGAAAAAGTTCAGTGGGCAGCGAAGAATAATGACGAAGATTAAACGAGTTAAAAGCATAACGGATCTGCATCCGCAGTTTGTTTTAGTCTAATACTCCTTGTCACATTTTTCGCTGGGAAATCATGGGAAACACTGTTAACTATCCAATTCCCCCCCCCTAACGATATCAGAGCTGTGGTCTCCTGTGGCGCTGTTCCCCCCACTTGTCTGTTTGTCCGCCTGCCACATCGCGTTTGGAGTGAACCATATAGACGTTTACTTATACAGATTAATTTTTTCATGCTGTATTATTCATCACTCTTCCTTAAAGTGAACTCAGTCTCGCTTATAATATTGCTTGACAGTCACTTCAATTGACTCCAGCGCAGCTAAATGTTCATGAATAATGCGAGGGCTGATAAATAAAGGAGCGCACAGGACGAGCGGCGTTGGGAGGCACCCCCCAGGTAAGGGTGCTGGGAAGCTGCGTGTTAATTAAGCCTGCAAAGCCCAGCACAGAGCTGGTGGCCAGGGCTGATGAAAGGCCTGGTGCCAAGAGCAAATGTGGTCTCAGACCAGCTGGCTTAGTGCCAGAGAAGGCGATGAGGCAGGGCTGGCTGGGCGTTCATCAGTGTCTGGCCAGTAAAGACTGGTACGGTGGGGGAGGCATTCTTTACACCAATCTGAGAGGAGGACTAAGGAAGGTGTCGTTGGCCTCAGTCTGAGGCAGAAGGCAGACTGTACCGATGAAGGTCGTCTATCCACAGGAGCTGAGCATGGCAGCCAGGACGCATGTACGGGGGGAAGATAAGGCTTTGTGTTCGGGAATACCAGAGGCAGCAGAATGTGGTGCCTCTTTGGTACTGACGATGCCCACACCCCATGTGGAGAACAGAGGGGTTGTTTAAGGTTATACATGCATTATAAATGACGTTTGGCTTTTTTGTGATGTCTTCAGCATTTGGGACATGCTATTCCTTGCGGTCAGGGGAGCAGGCAATCGTACTGTGACGCACGGTGCGATTCTTGGTAAGGGCAAGGCCGTTAGAAGACTCTCAGAAGTACTTTCAGTGCGTTCCCATAGCAATATCAGATGAGTATTACCACAACATGTGCAAATGAGTGTTCTCTCTGAAAGTGCCACCCCTCCCCCCCAATAAATCTGTGTCTGCCTCAATAACAGAAGCTGTGGCAAACTGGACTCACTGATACCAAACCTAGGCCCTGCCTATATGGAGGTGTCACTAAGTTCAAATGATTAATCCTCCTGATAATGACTACAAGGCCTGGTGCTTTGCGGGGGCTGGCGGGTACAAATTAATGGTTTCTCTGATGCCAAAGACAAGCTACACTGTTCTGCAGGGGGCAGCAGGTGCAAATGAATGGTTTCTCTGATATTGAGCACAAGGTCTGTTGCTCCGTAGGGTCCAGCAGATGGAAAACTGTTCTGAGAACAGTGGAATCATGCCAAATTTCTATCACAAATATGCCAATGTCTCTTTCCCCTACTTATGTATTTATCACTTACAATGGGTGTTTAGTCAAATCCAACTATTATTTAGATTACTGTAAATTGTGTTTTGCAGATAATTTGAAAACTAGAAAAAAAGAAACAAAACATACGTCCTCATGGTACATAAAGTAAATGAGAGCAGGTTTTCCATTGTACTTCATTTCCCACAAAGCAATGTTGCTGGAAGTGAACCAGTTATGTTTCAGCACCATTTGCTGTTCTGCTGTACGGTGCTAACACATGGAGTGTTTGATGCGTTTGGACCTGAAAGGCCTTGCTCCCCTGAGCACCCGAGTGGGCTTCCTGTGCACCGGGCCCTGCTTTGTGTGCCTTTGTGTAATTTAATGAGACAGCCGGTAATGTAGTGACACAGGGCAGAGAGCTGTCCGTTTAATAAGCAGCTAGGTGACAGGCGGCACTGGGAGCTGGGGACTGTGTACGGAGTGTGCACTGGTGCCTACCTGGGCTCTTTCAATCTGTTTACAGCAACAGGAGGGAAACAAGGCATTCCTTTGCAAAAGAACCCCGGGCATTTTGTCAGATCCAGTTTCCGTGTAAAAACAACACTTTTTGTCCAGGCCAGTGTGAGCAATGAGCATCACAGAAGTGGCTAGGAAACACAAATTAGCCGTTTATATAAATACACATAATGTCTCACCTTGTGACACATACAGTAAGTGTGTCAAACTCTGAATTCTGTAATGATGAAAGTCAGCAACTTCAAAGGTGCTTGTAAGTGGCTTGTAACTGGATAAATTGAACTGGACTTTTATGACTGCAGAAAAAGTTTGGGTATTACGTAATCGCTCGGAATATTGTGTGACTTTGTTAGAATACATGTGGAGTGGTGAAATAAGAAGTTCTGATATCGCTTAATTCAAGTGCTCAGTTTTTTTCCCACCACATTACTGGTGTTCTGGGTTATTTTCTCCATAAACAAGTCTTATTCCCATAAATAAGATTAGTTTAATCTTATTGGTGCCTTCTCTCTCTGTTCAGCCTTCTAAAGTCTACAGAATTGTTCCACGTATGCAAAGGCCTATCCCAGGATGACAGATGCAGCTCCATATAATACCTCTATAGTTCAAAAACCAAGTAAAATAAGTTATTTCCATCATTTTTAATAGGTGATATATTTCATTTCTGTTTTGTTTAAACCATGACATCAGAATGTTACAGACCTTCAGAACAGTACAGTGAGTTACAGGGCAGAGCCATAGGTATAACTCTATTTAATCAATGTGGAATACTGCCCCCTAATGGACAGCAAGGATTATTGCTTAGTGACAGCACACTGTACAGAATTGGAGTGTGAAGAAGGCTGGAACAGCATGCTCAGTTATTAAGATGTCCATGCAAAAAGAGTAACCATTTGTGAGATCAAAAATAGGAGTCCTTGAAGACTCATGTAAAATATCTGTTAAAAACCAAACACTTCTTGCCATTGTGTCTTCTTTGCCAGGAAATCTATTGCCTGTCAGAAAATCATAAGACCATTTCTGATTTATATATGCAGAAAAATCACATAAAGTGGCATCCATAAAATAATGAAGGATGACTGCTGTGATAGCTCAGGTGAGGATGCAAGCAGAGTGACATCTTACTTTTTCAGTGCCTGTTAAAAGTTGGGCATAATTACAGTTTCTTACTGTGCAAATCTGGAGGAGGTGTTTCTCAGAATTCAATGGAAAAGGCCACGTTAATGGGCACTTTTCACAAACTGGAGCGAGTGGGATTTTGTTGCTGCTGAGGAAAGAATGGAAGACCGCCTCTGGGGGATTAGCATGTGCTGTCTTTGGGACTGAGGATTTTAATAACTATGAAATATCACTCTCAGTATTCATAATAAAAGCAGCCTTTTTTTCATCCCAGAGCTGCATTCATTCTGAGAATTATTTATTGCTTTCTCTGGCACGCTGCATTTCGGCTTTATGAATCGACACTTTGAAAGTAAGATTCTCTTTATAATCTCGCTGGGTTAGGGTGTGGGGGGTGTGGGTGTTTCGCCGCAGGAAGTAGCTTCGCAAGCCTTTTGGAGGACACTGTCAGTACGTTAGAGGTATGCAGTAAAGTGAGTTACTTATCGGGATGTGTTTCAAACAAACATAAATGAAAGAGGAGTGCACGTCTTTGCTGTCGCGAGTAACATACCGCACACGCTGCCACCGTCTTTATGAATGCCCGACTGTCTGCGTCCGTGTCTGTAATTACAGGCGCGGGGCACGGATGAGTGTAAAGGATGGCTTCATCTTGCCCTAACATCGATTGGCACATTTGTCTCCCTCTGCCAGAGCTCATGAGGTGTGAATGCTCAGGAATTCACTGGCCCCATTCACCCCCACCACACTCTCTCTCACACAGACACACACGTTTCATCCAGACTCTTGCACTGAGTTTCGCAAAACACGGCAGTTCCTCTCAGCATCGCTTCAGGTGTTATCTGCCCCTGTTAGGTGTGTGGGGCATTAGGTGAGGCCACAATGATAAGAGGGTGTTCCTGGACTATGGGAAAAATACAGGTTTGCATTACTTGCTTTATTGCCAGAAGTGATGGTTAGATGACCAATCCCCCACACACACACACTTGCTTTTCTTAGAATGAAAGCTTTATGTGAGGTTAAGAGTGTAAATTACAGTGCCTTCCTCCATGGCTAATGTAGGCGATTGGACCTTTGAGAGAGAAAATGATCCATCTCTTGCTTACTGAACTGGCACATTTATTGTGTACTCCCTCCACTGCTTAACACACCCCTGCTGCTCCTAACAAATTTGCCGTTGTTACGGACGACATTCAAACACAGGACAGAGCCCCCAGATTTGTCTGCAGCATCAGATAAATAGTGTGCCATGGGGTCGCATGTCTGGCGCTGGCAAGACTGTTTTCTTTATCACATCCAGTGCTTCTGCTGCCTGCTAAATAGAAATGCCTGCTGATTGGCCAAGACCTGCAGCAAGGTGTTTCTGTGAAGGGCAGCTGGCTCCATGTGGCTGGGTTTCCTCTCAATGTTTGGAAACTGAGTGTTCCATAGGCCCAGTCCATGAACTACTGCGAACTACAGTGTACTGGCTTCATCAGTAACTTAGAGTTTAGCTTGGAGGACCTTGTGACCAAGTGCAGTGTTAACAATTGAGAATGGGATTGGATGTAGTGTTAAGTGAATGTGAGTGGTTAGGTTTGTGAACCTGGGATTAGATGTAGTGTTAAATAGGTGGGAGTGACTGGGTTTTAGTACCCTGTGACTAGCAGCTGTGTTTAAGAGCAGAGCAGAGTAAGCTTTAGGAGTCTCTGTCTTCATGCTGTTTAGTTCATTGGGGGTAGAAGGATTTTACAGCTGTATGACCAAACAGTGTTAATGAGCGGAAGTAACTTGTCTAAAGTTTTAACTGCATGTAGGATTTAGAGGTTTCCCTACAGCTGAAAGTACTTACATTTAAAAGTAAGAAGAAGCCTTGAGTGTAAGATGTGTTAATAGTAATGACTGAGGCTTTGAAATACAGACGTCTCGGCCACATATAAACGATAATTGAAATCTCTGTCCCTCCTAGACTTCATTGCTAAGTCCAGTCATGGCATTGCAATCACTATAGATTCCATACATTTTTGTAGCTGGAATTGTTTTACATCAGCTGTAACAGGTGCCTCTATGGGATTTTATGAGTTCACTTCTGTGTATTGATCCGAGTCCATCGTGTAGATGAATTACATTCTGGAAGAGCCGCAGGAAGTAGCTGTGTTTGCAGGACCGAGCAGCTGAGCAGAGAAACCTCTGGCTTACAAAGAGCCCCACTGACTGAGGCGGTGCACTTTAACAAAAGATCTTTTATGTGGACATTAGTGGAAGCATATCAAATGTGAAACCGTGTTTGTAGAGACTTGCGTAAAAAACCCATCCTCCTCATCAAAAGGATCATCTTTAAAGGCTGAGGGCACTGTGGCTTTTCACATGAGTTTTTACAGATAAATCTTTGCTTGAATGTCAGCTCTAGTCCCATTTTACTGCTCTCATAAGGAGTGTACCTTTGATGCGTGGCTTATATATAAAGCGCTTTGAGGCACGCTGTTGCGAAAGGCGCTATATAAAAATAAATTGGATTGAATTGAATTATATCTGTATGTATCTTTGACTTTAATGAGAGATTAATTAGCACACTGATACCAAAATACTTCCTTACCGTAGCGGTGCAGTGCAATTCACCACAGAAGATATGAAAACCCGCTACATTTTCTAGCAGCCCTTGTGTTAGGAATGCTATCTTTAGCACGGAGGCAGGAAAGTGTGTGTAAACAAAACACAGTGAATTTAACTGCACCTTCACTCGCACACACCTGCTATAAAATCATCCTCTCTGGTTATTGCTCCTAAATGAAAGTGCCAAACATCCTGTCATTTTGTTTCCCTGCGAGAATAATTCGGCAGGAGGCAAGCGGAGGAGTTTTCCGCCGTCTTCTCCAGTCAGTTAATCACAGCCTCCGAGCTGCTGCCGAGTCAGCTGGGGTGGGGTGGGAGGGGGGCTAAACACAGGGTTCGGAGGTGTCCGCGGGCAAGTAGTGCCACAGACACAAACTGCACGGCCCCCCACCCTTTGCTTCCGCCCCCAGGGGAGTGCTTAAACATCCCCTGCAAACTAAATCAAACCTATACAGAAAGCATAAAAAAAACCTACACATCATTTGGATTTAGTGTCAGCTTTTCCCCATGTTCAGGAACTTTGCCTCGATGACCAGGTGCACCTTTCATCAAAGGACTGACAGAGGAGAACTGAAGGCTGTTTCTACAAGCATCCCACTACCATAGCAACTAGAACCACTGGGTCCAAAATAGATCCTACCTACTGGGGAGGTGATGTTCGATTGACAGGAGTGTAATAAAAGAAGGCCTTTGAGAGGAGTTTGGAAAGGGATGAGAGGCTTTGTGAGAGTGGCATTTGTCCCTCTCTAACAGACAAAGACCATGGGTCTCCAAGGACCCTTTTTATTAAGGAGATCATCCTCCAGAGTGGCCATGAAATGTCAGCAGGGCACAGGGAGGAGCGGGATGTCTCCGGACACAAGCTACACCGCAGACAGACATCACAAAAAAAAAAACTGTCTGGATTCCTGCTAACACAAATCCCATTTATATTGTGTGTTTCAGTCGACCTAACTGAGAGCTTTTCCAATATGTCGTTTAGAAGTGTAGTAGGCCAGCTGTTGTGCTTTCTCTTTGTGCAGTGGTTTCTGCACGTGTACATTTAGTGCTCCATCTAAGCACGGTCACTTGTGAATCATACGTGTCCCTAGAGGATGATGCCCAGAAATGAATGATGGGAGCTGGACAGTGAGCTACTACAGCTGGCCAGTTGATACGCCCGTCTGGTATCCCGGGTCCCACCATTGGTGTTTGGCCTGCTAAGCGTGAGGCCATCAATCCATGAAGCCAACGTATCCCTTCATCCACTTCCAGCTCCTGAGAACGTATCCCTGACCTTTCCTGCTGCAAGGCGGCAGAAAATAAACAGTGAAAGGCCATGCTGGTAGGAACCTATAGTTATCATTTTCATTCTTTATTGATTTTTATTGCTGTTTTCATTATGTGTGACTCCACAATTTGAAAAACTGCCAGGCAGCCAAACCTTGTCATTTTTATATTAATGTTGCTTCAAATTGGTAACTTGAAAGGCCACACGGTGCTGCCTTTCAGAAACAGATGCTCGGCCTGATTTTATGCAGGCAGTTTCCTTACAGTCTAGGTAAAACAGGTAGCTGAAGTCGTCACGTTTGTGTGAGTGTGACTAACTCCAGTACGGTTATTACTAGCTCTGGTGGGAGACAGCATGAATGAAGACCAATAACCTGAGGCAGCCATGGAAACAGTACTATGTCCTTGTCCAGTACTCTTTCACTGCTTATCTGCAGAGAAGTCTCAATGGCTTTTGCCATACTTTGAAACAATGCTGTTATTCAGTTTCTTAGCAAACATTTTATCCAAAGATCTTGTTCTCCATACAGTTTCACATGGGAGGATCCTTTATACCTACTGAATCAATCACATTTCAGCAACATGTAACAATGATGAATAGGATTCTCTTGAGCTTTGAACCTCTGACCCTTAGGTCACAAGTCCACTTTCTTAGAAATTGTTCTGCACATGTTTTCTTTTATCACTGTATTGTAACATCTCAAATAATAAGTTAATTAGCAGCTGTAGAATCTTGTCATCTTTAGAGGCTGTATTTTCATTGTGGCCTCGTCTACACTGAGAGAGCAGGCAGATGTACAGTGGAGAGCTGACACCTGAGGTGTACTAATTGGTCCAGCAGTAATTAGCTTAAACTGAATGTGCCTTTATTTAACAGGGCCAAATGTTTGCCTTCACGCCTTGTTGTGACAGGCCTCCTGTCCTCATTAAGTCCAGGGTGGGCATAAAGGCGAGGGGGTGGGGAGGAGAAAGACTTCCTCCTTCTTCCTCTTTCCCATTCGCCGCCTCAGTCATGTGTCCCACAGACAGTATCGGGAGTGAGCACCATTGGTTCAGCATTTCGGCTATCGCTTCTTGTATTGAAACAAATAATGGAGGGTCTGTTTGAGAAGGCAGCTGACAGCGAACTTGAGTGAAGTGCTTGATCAATTCAATTAATTTTCCCGTAGTGCCCTTCACAACACATGTACCCAAGACACCTAAACACTCTGCGGTAAACATAAAGGAAGAGCTGAAGCCAGGATCACTCGAGCCAAACTTTCAGAACAGCAAACACAAATTAGCTGTGCAGTTTACTATGGACAAAAGGGTCAGCTGCCAAGCTAAAAATCGGATTCTTGTCTGTGTTTTTCCATGGTATGAAGCTAAAATGTATTATGTTGTTATGAGGAGGTTCTCTCCGGGCATTTAAACCTGGAATTCCAACTTCTCAGCACTCTGCCACCCACTTTCCTGGGTGACTTCACCTTTGATTCAGTTTCTGTTTTAATATGATCAGGGCCCATTGTGCAGGAGAGAAATCTCATTAGAGGGAAAAGTCCAAAATTACCTTGGTGCTTCACAGGAGGCAGGACCAGCATACAGTCTGGCACCAGGCAGATCTTCCACTTCCATCATTACAGGAGTTCAGCAGCCTCTGCATCACCCCTACCCACAGACTGCACCTCACTCCCCACCCAACAAGATTTATATTAAATGTACCACGGGCCTGATATTAAAAATGAGATTTTAATCTGTGGTGTCCTTGCGAGGTGAAGATGCATAGAAAAGTAACTTTTTTCCCCCTCACAATATGCAGCAGATTGACCACACTAACGATATAAGTTGTGAAAGAGTGTGTGTGTGTGTGTGTGTGTGTGTGTGTGTGTGTATAGACACACATACATACACTGGTATGCATCTTCATCAAGGTTGGCCCTTTTAATACAGGCTAGAACTGCACTCTTCTGGACAGACACTTCACATATTGTTCCTGGTATCTGCTGGAGCCACTCTCTCGGTTTGAGAGCCACATTTTAGATTTTGTTTTCCACAAGTGCAGGTATTCTTCCTTCAGTCATCGGTATTTCTCAAGCATATCTTGTTATTTCCTAATGTTCCTCACATTCAGAATTGCTACATCTATCAGTGCTGTACCTTCTGCTCCCTGTCAACCACCACCATGTCTGGTTGGCTGGCCAGCACCTGTTTGCTAATCTAATCCAAAAGTACCACAGGATCTTCACTGTTATTCTTATCCCCGCTTGTGGCATCTCCAATGTAGACTGGTATGTCCAGTCTATATTTCACACAGATGTTCCTATATACTATCCCAGCCACTTGGTCAAGCCACAAAAACATACATATATATATATGTATGTGTGTGTGTGTGTGTGTGTGTGTGTGTGTGTGTGTGTGTGTGTGTGTGTGTGTGTGTGTGTACCTTTGGATTTTCTTGTCCTGTGGTGAGTTGGCGCTCCACCCAGGGTGTCCCCTGCCCTGCGCCTCCTGGGATGGGCTCCAGGCTTCCCGTGACCCAAAATTGGATAAACAGTATAGAGAATGGATGGATGGTTGGAAAGGTTTTCTCTGCTCTGATGTGATGTTCTACCTGTATACAGCATGATAGATGTAACTTTACTTATGTTTCTCAATCGTACCAATAAATTAGTGCAAACGTTCCATCATTTATTTAGACCCTAAAGAACTGTGTAAATACCAAAAAATCTGTTAGATAACATGAGAAGTAAGTATCAGAGCGAATGTGAGCACGTAGCAGTGCTTCGCATAATTCAGGGCCCTCTCGTTGGCCATGAAATCCTAAATATATATATCCACTTGTAATAAGATGAACTGTGTTGGCACAGAGCTTTCGATGGATTGCCACAAAAATTTTTCATTTTTTCATAGATTCTTAGCAGTTCAGCTGAAGTCGGCTATACAGTACCCCCCCTTCCCCCCGACAAGAACAAAAGACTGGCCACCAGACTGCATATTTACAGTCTCTTTGTCTGGAAGTCTGCCCACGTGGCAGTGGATCAGGGAGTTAACAGAGACTTTGATTTGCAATCAGCAAGTTTAAGATCAGACGCTTTGTTGTTGTTTTCTTTCTTTTTTTATTTATTTACTTATTTATTTTTGTTAATTCTGAAGCCAGATCTCTACAAGCGGGACAAACCTAACAGCCCTAACAGTTGGTCACCCCCCCCCC